>PVJH01000990.1:0-242897 GCA_004026705.1 Nesogale talazaci | reverse complement strand
CTTAGTAGAGCAATTCTACTTTGTCTTCACAGGGTCACCAGGGGTCAGAATGGCTTGATGGAAGCAGTGCTGGTTGGTTCTGGTTTAGAATTATCTTTCAGGAAAAAAGGGCAAAGACCAAATTACTTTGTGAAATTATTTTGTCCCACAGTATGTCCTTGTGAAGTACACACAGGGTGAGTTTTAATGTAGAACTGACATTGCATAATAGGTTCAAAGGTATGTTATTAGAAGGGGAGAATGAGATTGACCCTGCAAATTTTCTATATAATGCTGCTTTTCAGCAATATTAGAAATCAAATTATAACATTTTTGCTTCCTTTTGGGGAAGATCAGAGTAATTGATTGTTCCCAATAAGAATGATATAAAATCAAAATATGATTAGAATCCCTTGTTTAGTTTTACATAGGTTAAGGTCTACTTGGGGAGCTTTTAAGTCTATTTTTACAGCTCTCCTCTAGGTTAAAGGACCCCAATGATGTTTTGAATTAGTCATTGGATTGCTAGCCACATGGCCTGTGGTTCAAAACCCACTAACAGTTCCAGGGCAGAATATGAGAATGATTGGTTCTGAAAGGCTTCCTGTCTGCTGTGGGTTGGAATAAACTCAAGAGTAGTCTCTTTCATCTGGGTTATAGGTACAGGGAACTCAGTTTATTTAGGATAGGATGTTATGGGTAGAGTAAGCAAATATTTTGAATTAATTTAATTCTGTTTGAATCTTCTATAATATATAATGCTCATCATTAGTGTGTGAGTTTGTGTGTGTGTGTGTGTGGGGGGGTTCAATTTGATTACTTAGGAAATAATATTAATATAACAATCACCCAAAATTTTAATAAAAACCAAAATAATTCAACCAAGCCTACTGCCATGAAGTGAATTCTGACACAATTCTGAACCTACACGATAGAGTAGAATGATTCCCTGGGGTTCCTTCATCTGTGAATCTTTTACAGCAGATACGCTCATCTTTTTCACATGGATTTAAACTGCTGATCTTGTGCTTGTTATTCCAAACTGTTCCCAAGCATATCACCTAGGGCTTCTTAAAGAAAAACCAAACTCACACTGACTGCCATCCAGCTGATTCTAACTCATGATGGCCTTATAGACTAGCATAGAATTGTCCCTTTAGGTTTCCCTGAGACGATAACTCTTTACCGAAGCAGAAAGCCTTGTCTTTCTCCCATGGAGCATCTAGTGATTTTGAGCTGCTGACCTTGAAGTTGAGTAACTGCTATGCCACCAGGGCTCCTAACGTTTAATAAAGGCAACTTAAAATATTTGGAAGAGTTTTTTTTTGTTTGTTTTTGTTTTAAGTTCTAATTACAGAATGCTGAAAAGTACTTCTTATGTGGAAACACAACCTTGTTCTGTTCTGTTGAAACTTAGAATCGTTAGACATGAAGACATTAATAAGCGGAGACTCCTGGGGCGACTGCCATGCAGTGCATTTGACACGTGCAGTGTGAACCTTGCAGCATACTTTTTATGTGGCACGCTGGAATTGATTTCAAAGGGCTCATGATCCTTCATGTGGCTGTTGCACCTTAGCAATGTGCTTGCCATTTTTGGAGAACTTTAGGCACGTAGCCTTTCTAATGAGTGCTCATGTGGGAAAGATGCTTGAACTTTGAAGTCAAGAGAGTCAGAACAACGTGGTATCAAAGGGAAGCTTTTGTTAAAATCCTTTTGTTATGGAAAAAGAGTAGATGTGCTCTCAAGAACAATTCGAAGCTCTATAGGTTTAGGAACCCTGGTGATAAGGGGGACTGTTCATGGGGCGGTTAACCGCAAGGTCAGCTATTTGAACCCCCTGCCACTCTGCAAGGGAGAGAAGAGGCTTTCTTCTCCCATCAAGGGTTGCAGTCTCAGAAATCCACACTGGCACTCATCCTCTGGCCCAGACAGCGGATTGAGTCAGAATCAACTAGATGGCAGGGAGTTTTTTGCTTTTTTCAGGGGGGGGGGGAGGGGTGGGTTGTTGTTGTTGTTGTTTTTTACATAGCCCCTCGAGCAATGGCTAAAGTTCTTCGCTGCTAACTGAATGGCTGAGAGTTGTAACCTGCTATCTGCTCTGTGGGAAAACCCTCTGTTTCTGCAAAGGTCTACAGCCTTGAAAACCTGGTGGGACCAGTTCTACTCTGACTTAGGGCGCTGCTGTGAGCGAGGACTCACTTGATGACAATTCGTTTGCTTTTAGTTTTGGTTTTAGAAATGAAAGGGGAGGTTCTGGTTTGGCACTTGTTCAGCCGCTAGACAAAAGGTTGTAGACTTAAGTTCATCTTAGAATCTATTTCTGACAGGTCAGCAATTGAAAATCCTAAGGAGTACAGCTCAGTTCCAACACTTACGGGGTTTCCATGTATTGGAATCCACTCAATAGCAATTGGTCACGCGTGGAAGAAATATGCTTCAACTTAAATGGAACCAAGTAGGTTTTTCTTTTTTACTGAGAAGGGTATCATGATATCAGCTACCATCTTTTGGAGTGGGGAGATTTGATAATCTCCTATAAATATGACAGCCTTGAAAACCCCAGGGGTGAATTCTGTGTCTTCAGTGTTGCTATGAGTTGAGATTGCCTCCACATTAATGGATGACGCATCTGTTGAGGTCTTTCTAGGTCCTAGAGATACAGGCTAAGTTATCACTTTTACCTGGATTTACTTTTGACTTTCAAGATCTCATTCACATTTTTCAGAAGAGTATACTGATCCTTAGCATGATTCAGTAACTTCTCAAAAGACTTAAGTGAACCTGGGAAGTCCAACATCAAAACCAATGCTTTTAATCATGGAGTGAAATTTAGGGGAATTTCAGAATCTTTCAGCAGACAGTGGGGGCAGCAGCCGTTTCACACCAGCTGTAGAATTAGTTGAAGGAATGAGTGGTACTGACATGTAGTCCTTTGTCTTTTGGGCAAACTGTGAGCTTTCTTGCTACCACCTGTAAGACTGAGAGTCCCCAGAGGTTAGCATTAGGTCTAGTTTGTTTTCACAGAGAACACAGTTCAACCAGAGGCAAATTTTAATCCATAAACCTGTTCTGAGCACATCAGACTGTATTTCCACTCACTTTCAATGATCCTTTGTTTAACAAGTGAAAAGAAAATGTGTGTGTATACCTGGCACAGAAAGCAAGTCTACCAATGATTGCATTAGAAGTATCTAAGAGAAATTAGAAAATAGGTGGGTCTAGAGATAATAGAAGTTTCTAGGAAATGCAAACAATTCATTGTTCAGCTATTAGCCAAAAGGCTAATGAATCAAACCTACCTGGAGGCACCTTCGAAGACAGGGCTGGTGATTTGTTCCCTCAAATCCTGGTCTTGAAAATCCTATGGAGAAGTTCTACTTTACACATGTGATGTCACCAGGAGCTGGAATATACTTGATAGTCACTAACAACAACAACAACAACAACAACAATGAGGAGTTTATGTTATCTCACTTTTCATTCTACCCAACAGTGAACTATGTAAGTTCAATTGTGAGAACATTGTGCAGGAAAGCATCCATGTCTTCCTCTTTTCCTATTCTTTACTGAAGCCTTCGTGATAGTTGACCATAACTAAACCCAATGCCATTGAGTTGAATCTAACCCATGGCAACTCTGTGCACCCGCATAGAATTGTGCACCATAGGATTGGCAATAGCTAGATTTTGGAAAGAAGACCACGAGGTATTTCTTCCACTTCTGGGTGGACATGTACCTTCAATTTTTGGTTATCAGCTGACTCCCTTAAATGTTTGCACCACTCATGAACCCCTTGTGATGACAGAGATAAACTGTTTTGTTGAGTAGCATTTAGTGCCAATGCTTCACTTCAATCCTGATGATATTATACTAACACCTCTGAGGGGCAGTGATGGGAGAGAGTGGGGTTTACAAAGTTTAGTTATACACTCAAGATAAATTCCAAATGAAAATGAAAATAAATACTCTCTTTGATAAGATTATTTCTGTACATTGTAACCTTTCACAAGCTGACCTTTTCTTTTGATATTTTCAAAGTGTAGGGTATTAGGCAAAGATTAGCATTTGTGGTGAGGGTAGCGATTGTCACCTACTAAAAATACTTCTCTTATAGCTCACCAAATAGAGTTTATTGAGAATGGGTCACATGCAGCCCAAATATATTTTTGGTAGGAAATATGTTGATATGATCAGAGCACTTCAAATTTTAGGAATACAGAAATTCTCCAGACAAAACCATCAAATGTATGTATGTGTAAGTAGAAAAGTTACCAAGGCACGGACAGAATCACATTAATATAAGTGGTTAGAAAAAATAATATAGGAGAATGCCAGTAATAAATACATATAAAAACAAATACAATTTCAGATATAGCAATAAATCATGAATAGATTTTCTTTTTCTTTGGGTATTTAGAACTTTTGGGTATTACAAGTTTTCTTACTTTTTCCTCTTATGAATGAAAACTAGTTATTCACAAAACAAATCTAATAAAGGGATTATAGAAGTATGCCCATATCATGTTATATAAACATGGTCACAAAGAACCCAATTAGTGTGAAGAAAGAATTATAAGGTGCTCTGGTGACTGTGTGGGTCAGTCATTGAGCTGAAAACCAAAGAATTATAATGGAGAACATTTGGATGGAGAGAGAGAGAGAGAGAGAGAGAGAGAGAGAGAGAGAAGTGATATTGTTGTGAAATTTATCATAGACATTCCTGATCCCGATGAAAAATTGTTGCATAGATGATAACATTTTGAGAAAAAGTCTTGAAGCAGTGGGAAAACTGATGACTTTTAACTTTCGACCTCTGTCATAACTGCATGCCTAAGAAGACTGAAGAAACAATGAATGAAGCAAATCTAACCATCAAAGCAGAGGGAAATGAGATGAAGTGCTGGGAATTCTGGGCAGACTTGTCCTTAATCTTGTCTCATGACTGGTGAAAGTACAAATGGATTTCTGCATATCACATCCTTACACATGTAAAAGTTAAAAATCAAACTAGCAAGCTGCTAATGTAACTCCAGTCTTTCCATCTTCATGTTTTGAGAACTATACCTTCAGAATGACCCAGAAGGCAAGGTTCACATTTAGCATTCTTGTATTCCTTGGAGTGTCTTGTATTGCAGTGGTATCCATTATCCATCCCCTGTTGTGTAACCCACCTCCGTTTCTTCTCATTCCTGGCTCTCTCTCACACCCGAGGGGCCTTGGGTACATGCAGGTGGGGCAGCTAGCCTACACACACAAGCCCCAGTCATGCTTGTTAGCAAATAGCTACCTCTTGGCCACTGGTCAGGCCTTGGGATGGGCATATTGAGTCATCCATTCTGAGAAGGATGGATACCACAAATAGGCAAGCATGGAAATGGGATAAGGTGTCGACTGGCTAGTTAGGGAATTGGGATCCTGGATATGCTGTGTATATCCAGAAGAGAGGTGTAGGTGTGGGTTCTAAATGGACACCTCATTTTGGTCTGTTAGTCATTCCAAACACGAGGCTTGTGGCAAGCAGCTGGTCTCTGAGTGTTTGTGCTGGACTAGTTTGGAAGAAATGACTATTTTATTGTTTAGGTGACAATTGTGAATAAGATGGTATTTTCTCTAGATTTTTAAGAGAAGCAAATTTCACATGAGGTATAAGTTAAAGTCTAAGGGGCTCTGTCACTTAAGAGGAATATGATGAGTTAAAAGTGAGACAAGAAGATGCACAGTTGGCAGAGTGTGGGTTTCAGTGCTTTCTCCTCCATCAGAATCTAGGACAGAGTCAGACCTATGTAGATGCTCAGTAAGTAGCTATTTTTAATGACAATGTCAACACCACAAAAATATACCAACCTTCCAGTGTATCTGTTAGAAAGCTTAAAATTTTTAAGACTATAGATCAAAGATGGGAAGTGGGGCATAGGAATGGAGGTAACTAAGAGAAAATGGAAAATAGAATTTGTTAGAAAAAATAATTATGGAAGCCTCAAACTCTTCTCCCTAGGCAGGGCATGCTAAAGAAAGGAGAGTGAGAGAGACAGAGAGAGAGAGAGAGAGAGAGAGAGAGAGAGAGAGAGAGAGAGAGGAGATAGCTTAGAAAAAGAAAGCAAAGGGAAGGATTAGATTCACTGCATGAGCCAAATGATGTCAATGATGTGAGACAATGTACATAAACTGTAATGTCATATTTTCAAAGAAAAACTTTACAAAAGCGACCACCCAATCTAGTAGTATAGTGAGATTCTTAACAGTTTCTATTCATCCCAGCCTATGGAAAGCAAAGTTGTAGGAAGAATTTTTGTAATTGTTTGGGAGGTGCCCTGTAACCATTGTGATTTTATAGATGATAATATGCAAATGCATTGGAAGATAACACCCACAATGTAGTAGGAATTTTATTTTGGATTCAGATTGAAGTATTGCTGAGAGAGCTTGGTAATAATGCCAGACTTTGACCTTGTTTTGACTTCAATTGCAAAATTCTGCAGTTTTCTGCCTATTTTTACACAGATATTCAGTCAGGATTACTGAACAGGACAAATACAAAAAGATCAGAAAGACTTTATAAGTAACCGCATTTATGCAAAGGATAGTAAAAGTCAAGGTTCTTCAAGGTTTTTGGCTTATTTTATAGTTGTTACCATGGAAAAATTAACTTCTCTCCAAACTTCTTTATTTAATGTGCATTAAAGGACATGAACACAGACTTAGGAGATAGTTTGGCTAAATTGTTTTTTTTTTAAATCTCTAGGCTGGAAAATACTCTTCTTGAAGGAATATGTTGCAGATAATTTTTGCTTCACTCCCTTGATTGTTTATTTTCCTCACCTCTAATTTTAGTGCTTAATGTAGCTTTGCAAACCTATTGTGAATTCTGCAGTGAAAGGACACATTTTTAAAAGCTGGAAAAGTTCACGCAGGCCTTATTTGACTTGGTAACAGTGTTCTCAACTTCTTGTCCCTGTGATGAAAGAACAAAGGCACATCAGCCATCATGGCTTGATTTATTTGTAGGAGAGAGCCTGTCACGAGAAGGACAACAAGTAAATCCCTTTGTGTGCACTCATTTGCTAGCACTCTAAGGTTACGGAGACCGAAGGACATGTCTTATTGCACAGATTGACTCTGGGCTGTGCAGAAAGGTCACCCTGGGACTATGCTCTCTGCCAATTTAGATTTGTCTATGTTAAAGAGAATCAAAGTGGTAGGTAGAGTGATGGGAGGGAAAATAAAACAAGTGAACAAAGCATTTCATTCATAGAAATCCATTTGAGAGAAGCCATCTGGCAATAAAAGCATATATCCAAAATTCCAGTTAAGTAACTGAGAAAAGAAACTATGTTTCTCTTTCAGAATTGAGATGTTGTTAGGTGCTGCCATGCCAATTCTAGCTCACTGTGACCTGTGAACAACAAAAGGAAGCACCGCTAGGTCCTGCGCCATCCTTACAACCCTTGCTATGGTTAAGCCCATTGTTGCAGCCACAATATCAGTCCTTCTTATTCAGGGTTTTTCTTCTTTTCAATGCCCTTCTTCAGGGACTACTTCCTCTTGAAGTCATGTCCTAAGTGTGAGATTAAATGTTACCATCCTCACGTCTAAGGAGCATTCTGGTTATGCATCTTCCAACACAGATTTTGTTCATTCTTTTGGCAGTCCGTGACATATTTAATGTTCTTCACTATGAAATCAGTAAAAGGAAGGGAGAAATAATACAGTCTAAAGTAAGAGAGATCAAATTGTAGAGTTTTGTGTCTTTAGGTATTGATATGTCATAAAATAATGATAGTAATTTATAGTCTCATTTGAAATGAATTCAAATAATATATTTTCACTTAATTTAATTTGAGTAATTAGTTTTTCAAAGGCAAAATAGCTTTCAAATAGCAAAGAAAGTGCCCTATGCTAGACTTAAATGTAGTCTGATGAGAACAATGATTCATTCGCCAATTGTGAAAACTTTTAGCTTGTGTACAACAGGACAATTTACAAATGTGATATGGTTCAGAAAGTGGACTTTATCTCTGCATGCAAGTATGCTAATATGCTTTATATGTGATCCTCATCTTAGTGCATAAGGGGTAGGCGTTGGGCTGCTAACTGAAAGGTTAACAGTTCATAACTACCAATTAGTCCCTGGTTAAAAGAAGAGGCTATTCATTTTTGAAAGATTTATAATCTTTGGAAATCTTTATAAGGTCACTATGAGTAAGAGGTTATGAGAAGTTCAAGCTGCACTGGATGCATTAGCCAAAAGCAAAACTCCAGGAATGCATGGAATATCCACTGAAATGTTTCAGAAAGCTGAAGAAGCACTGGAAGCACTGACTTGTCTCTTTTAGGTCCTTTGGAAGATTTGCTGAACTGAGTGGAAGAGATCTTTCCCCCAAAAGGTGACCCAATTTTGTCATGCCCAATGGAATGATCAAACTATAGAGTGATGTTATTGATATCGCATGCAAGTAAAAATTCACTTAAGATCATTCAACAATGGTTACAGCACATATCAACTGGAAAGTGCCAGAAGTTTACGCTGAATTCAGAAGAGGATGTGGAACAAGGGATATCATTGTTGATGGAAAATGGATCTTGACTCAAAGCAGAGAATACTAGAAAGATGTTTACTTGTGTTTCATTGACTACGCAAAGGCTTTTTGACTGTGTGGACCATAATAAACTGTGGATAACCTTGGGAGGAATGGGAATTTCAGAACACTTTATCATGCTCAGTTGGAACTTGTACATGGTTCAAGAGACATTGTATGAACAGAAAAAGGGAATACTGCATTGTTTAAAATTAGGAAAGGTGTGCATTGTGATCATATCCTCTCACCACACTTGTTCAATCTCTATGTTGAGCAAATCATTAGAGAAGCTGGATTATATGAAGAAGAGTGTGGCATCAGGATTAGAGGGCGGCTTATTAACCTGCAGAATGCAAATGAGACAATCTCGCTTGCTGAAAGTGAGGCTAACTAGTAGCACTTGCTGATGAAGATCAGGGTTGTAGCCTGTCTTACAGAATACAACTTAATGTAAAGAAGACCAAAATCCTCACCAATGGATCAATAGGGAATATCATGGTAAATGAAGAAAAGTTTGAAGTTGTCAAGGATTTTGTCTTTCCTGGATCCACAATCAATGCTCATGAAAGCAGCAGTCAAGAGATCAAAAGATGTGTTGCATTTGGTAAATCTGCTGCACAAGACTTCTTTCGAGTATTGAAGAGCAAGTATGTTTCTTTGAGGACTAAGGTGTCTCTGACCTAACTCATGGCATCATATGTGTGTGAAAGTTGGACATTGAATATGGAAGAGCACAGAAGAATAGATGCATCTGAATTGTGGTGCTGGGGAAGAATATTGAAAGTACCCATCGAAAAGGACAAAGCTGATCTGTATTGGAAGAAGGAAGGCCACAGTCAGTCCTCCTCAGAGGCAAAGGGGGCAAGACTATATCTTATAAGCTTTGGACATATTTTCAGGAGAGACCGGTCCTTAGAGAAGGACATTATGTTTGGTCAGGGGAAGGAGTGGTGAAAAAGAGGAAGACCCTGGAGGAGTTGGGTTGTCACAAGGGCTGTGTGAGTGAATGGACTCAGGGGTCATTGTGAGGATGGCACAGCACCGGGCAGTGCTGTGTTGGGCACAGGGTCACTGGGGGTCAGCGCTGACTCAATAGCACTAAAAGTGTGTCTCAGAATTGGCATAATGGCTATGAATATGTGAACATATGGCCACAGTAATCATAGAGCACTCAGCACATAAGCTGTTGTTTTCCCCCCATTCAAATTTCCTACTAAAATTTCTTGAGTTGACTAGAAAATATTATGATACAATACACAAAGTAATTACTTTGCATTTGTGATTTTAATAGAATAGACAACCAAAGTATGCAATTGTACATAAATGTTTTAGTAAATTATTATATTTGTTATAATTGGTTCCTTTGAGATATTCAGCATAATTATCAATGTTTTTAATATCAAACTTTGATGAAGAAACATGAATGAATAATAATGTGTAAGTATATTTGAAATTCACTATTTTGATTATGTACAAATTTTTACATTAAGTCACTGGGGATAGTCTTCTGGCAGTTTCTTATTATTTTCAAGAATACTTCAACTATCTCTTTTCATATTAAGAGAATTGTGGAGCATGATCACACGGCATAACATCTGAAGAGCAGTAAGGGTTCTGTGATTCGACAGTACTTCATTCTATTTTTTTAAAACAAATTAGGTTAAGAATTAAGCGATGTCAAAATGAGAGCCACGGTGGATTATTATTCTTGATAAGCTAGTTTGTTTCTTTCTCTGTGTACTAGGTATATAGGGTTGAAAGACCTTCGTGAAAAACTGATCTTTCACTTATACGGTCACACAGATAGAGAGCACTGTTGTTGTTGAATGTGCACAGCAGCCCCTTTATGCATCTAGCGGTAAGCAATGAGGTGGTAAATTTATAGAACAGGCCAGGAAAGAGAGAGAAAACCTAAGAGGAGAGACAGGAGAAAGGTGCGAAACAAGGATCTTTTCTGACATACTGGTACTTCCTGGAGTTCAGAGGCTGGGGCAGAGGAAAGAGAACAACTCCCTCTCCTGGAATGTCTGAAACAGGGAGGGGTAGTGAAGGAGTTGTTCACCTTGAAAATGTACACACGTTTTTGTTAATTCATTCATCAAACCATTCATGGAACCAACAAGCCAATTAACAAGAAAATAATTACCAACTCACATCAAAATAATAAAAAGAGAACATCAAGTCATACCATATGCTTTCGGGAATTTTAGCTTTCTTGGATAATGGAGGGAACATAAGGACGCTAGTAGTTGGAGGGAGATTTCGTATGTTCTGTTAGCCTGCAAATACAGAAAATAAAAGAGGTAAGGATTCAGTGGAAAGATTTTTGAATTAATAATATCTCTTTCTGTGGACTATATATTTTTATGGGTTAAATTACATATAGAAAAGATGTGTTTGTTAATTATATTATTATTTTAGTTCTTTTATTGCCTACTGTTATAATGGCTAATAATAAGCACAAATCTTCATCTTCCCCCACCCCCTTTGCTAACTGACATTTGTTTTTGACCTAATCTGAGAGACTCTTCCTCTTATTTAAATTCAGAAGTCACTGCCATTGAGTCAACTTTAGCTTTTGGTGACCATGTAGGACAGAGTTGAACTTCTCTGTGGGTTTCTGAAACTGTAACTCTTTAGAGGATCAGAAAGCCTTCTATTTTCCCTTCAGAGGAGCTAGTGGGTTCAGACCGCTGACCTTGCAGATAGGAGCCCAATACCTTGACTCATCACACTACCAGGGCTCCTGTTCTTAGTAGGGAAATTAAATTGATTTACTTTTAGTGGGATTGCTTATACCAGAATTCCAAACCAAATATGGTGCCATCCAGTCAATTCCAACTTATAAAGCAGAACTCTGTAGGACAAGTTTATATCGCAGACTTTCACAGGAAGAGGACATCACATCTTTCTCTTGTGGAGTGAATGGTGGTCTTGAACTGCCAACTTTTTAATTAATGCTAGGGGCATAACCACTGCAGCACTATAGAGCCTTGTGATTGTTATGTACTTGAAATAATTCTTGCCATCCCAGTCTCTCTCTCCCTCTTTCCTACCATATCTGTATGTATACTCACTTGTCACTTATAAACATAGCTATGCTCCAAAGACCAGGTCATTATGTAAAAATTTGTGTTATGTTAAAATGGAAGATGACCACATCAGATTACAAAATGGAAGCCAATGTATATCATTACATAACTGCAAAATTTCATCATTAAATAACTACCAAATCTCATTACTGCTATATTACTAAACCATGAGAATGATAGCCCAGACAAACTGATGCATAAGCTTAACCGTAAGAGTCAACATTGCTCTCACCTTGCATCTTGGTGTCTGTTACTGCCAGATGTACAATTTAATGTACTAAATAGATTTTTTATGTGTCTTACATGTATAATGTTGGATAATAAGAGAATTGATAAATGAGGAGTGGATGTGTATATTCTCTTCACTCTAATTTCCATACTTTGCTCATTCTTTGGCAACTACTATTATTTTTTCCCTTTGTCTCTGTAGATGTAGCTATTCTAGATATTTCATATCAGTGGCATGATAAAATGTTTATCCTTCTGTATCTGACTTATTTCATTTAACAGTGTTTTCATGATTCATCCATATGATAGTATGTATAACAAATTTCTAATAGTATGCATAGAAATTTCTAATAATATGTTTTAGAAATTTGTTTGTCTCTAGAGTTGATAATACTGAAATATATATACATATATATCAATCACATTTACTTTATCCGTTCATCTCTTTAAGGACATGTGATAATTGTGAATAGTGCTGAGATGCACAGTGGTATATAAGCTTGTGTCAGGCACTTTTGAAAATCATTTTAATTTTGTACTTAAGTATAGGATTGCTTCGTCCTGTGGTATTTCTCCACCACTTATTTGGTAGCTTCTTTTACTGTGGCAATTTGTATGTTGCTGGCAGCTACATTACTAGTATTTTAAAAACTAGCAAAGTTACTTAAGGGGAACAGGTTTCAGTGGAACTTCCAAGCTAAGAAACAGTAGGAAGGAAGATTTTCAATCTACTTCTGAAAATATTAACAGTGCCTGTACATATGGATCTTATCAGATACACAGGAATCACAGGACTCAAATGCACTATATCTGTGTGGGAAGATTTTATGGAGAAGCTCAATGTCATAAACAAAAATAAACCAGAGACTGACTGATTTGCTCATTTGCAAGTTCAAGCAAGTTCTCAAGAATGAAAGTATGATGTCTTAAATATATATCACCTAAATTTAGAGACCATGTCAAGAATAGATTTGATGCATTGAACACTAATGATTGAAGACCACAAGAGTTGTGGAATGTCATCAAGGGTATCTTGCATGAAGAAAAAAGACAAGAAAGAAAATACCCAAAAGGATGTCAGAAGTGACCCTGACACTTGCTGTTGAATGTAGAGTAACTAAAGCAAATTGAAGAAATGCTGAAGCAAAATCAGTGATTCCAAAGATTTCTAAGGAAAGCCCCAAAAGATGAAATATTATAATGAAATATATAAAGTCCCAAAGTTAGATAACCAAAAGGGAAGATTATGCTTGACATTTCTCAGACTGAATGAATTGAAGAACAATTTCAAGCCTTGTGTTGCGACACTATGGGCATAGCACTGAACAATGGAGGAAAAAATAAAAATAAAATGCAAAGAATATAGTCAGTGTACCAAAAAGAATGGTTCAATGTTCATCCATTTCAGGAGGTGGTATATCAAGAATGAGTGATACTGGAAGAAGAAAATCAAGCTGTAGTGAAGGAACTGAAGAAATAATAATGAACATCATGCTGGAAGCACTCATTTGTCTGTGCCGTGAAATTTGGAAGGCCACGAACTAAGCAACTACGTGGAGGGCATCTATATTCTTGCCCATTCCAAAGAAAGGTGATGCAACGGCGTGTTAGTACAGATAGACCAGAGAAGCAAGCCCTTAGAAACTCGTGTGTGTATCAGAAAGAGCTTTGTATACAAGAACAACTGTACATCAAGAAACATCCCAGTCTAGTCCAGTTCAAGGTCATAAGTCTGTTATGACCCCATATGTCCACTGCCAATCTATAAATTCTCTTCAGACTCACGAAGCACATGCAAGGACACCAGAACAATCACAGGTCAGTGGGTGCAGAGTCTTGAGTATCCAGCAGTGGTAGAAACATCTCAGTGCTGGCAGGGGTCTCCCCATGACTCTTCCAGTTTGCAGAGTTTAGAGTCTATCAGCATGCTTCCATGTATCTTATCAGCTGCAATATGTCCCCAGGAGTAAACTGTGAGTCTCCCACCTCCAAAGGGGAAATACTGTCGGACTTCCCAGAATTCTCAGAGGAGAGAATCATGCTCACACATAGGTCTCCTTGGCTATCTCCAGATTGACAGGCTAGACTCCACCCCTACACTCTGAATCCTCAAATGACACCAGATTAGGTGACTGCCACAAATGGAATGCAGAAATTATTAAACAATTCCATTAGTGTCATATGTAAATAAAATATTGATGCACATAATTTAAAAATGGCTGCAGAAATACATCAATGGGTCACTGCCAAAAAGCCAAACCAGTCTTTGAAGATGATATGCAACAAAGGATACCAATTTGACATAAGTTGTATCTTTGTTAAAAGCAGAAGAAGGATACTTACCTGTGTTTAATTGACTAGTAAAGACATTTGATTATATAGATTATAACATATTATTTTTTTTGGGGGGGAGGCATCACTGCCCTGTGGTGGTTGTGGGAGCTATGCAGTCTTGCTCCTGGAGAGCCACTGCTGGATTTGAACTGCTAAGCCCGTGGGCCACAGTCCCGCACTCAACCACTACACCACTGGGGTTCAGCCCTTATAACATATCATGGAAAGCACTGGAGAATTGCATACATATTTGTGCTCATGTTAAATCTATAAGTAAAATCCATAAGTAAAATCCAAAAGTCACTAAAACTGAACAAGGACATACTGCATGGTTTAAAATTAGAAAAGGTATGTGTTAGAATTGTATCTTTCACCATACTCCATGCTTATTGAATCTAGATGCTGAGAAGCTGAGTTATATGAAGAAGAGCATAACATTGGAAGCGGAGGAAGGGCATTGAAATTGGAGAAAGACTTATTTGCAACGTGTAGGGTGCAGATGACACATTGCTTATTGAAAGTGAAGAGGATTAGAAGCGCTACCGATGAAGATCACAGACTATAGACTTCTGTATGGATTACATCTCAACATAATAGAAAATGAAAACAAAGTTGTGCCTAGCTCACCTTGGGGAGGTGAGCATCATGGAATGCCAATTTAATAGAAAAAAAATTCTTGCAATGAGGAAGTACTTGAGAAGAGGTCCAATGCCCATCTGCTGTCCTAATACTAACACTGCAAGTAAAAAAGAGAGGAAAACAGAAGGAAATCAGGGGCTATAAGTGGGCAGAGTAGACAGTATTTTAAAATATTCAGGAAAACCACCAAAAACTAAAAGAATGACATTTATAATTTCTAGTCTAGTAGGGAGAAATACATACAATGAGAAATATGAGGAACTCAAACAATCAAAAAGAAAGTATGAAATACATAAAAAAGAAATATCAACAGAAAAAAAAGGAAAAACCAAAGATTTAAAATAGTATCATGGAACTATACCTCAATATATTTTTCAGATACAAGGAAATGAATTTTTGTTTGTACAAAGAAATGACTGTACCTATGTCTTTTAGCTTAAAAGATAAAAAAGTCTTAAAATAAAAGAAATAAATATATTAAATATATTAATATTTATATTTATATTATATAAATATATTAAGGGGATTTATATAAATATATGTAAATATAAATATATTAAGGGGATAGATATATTACGGGAATAAATATATTAAGGGAATTTGTCAGAAAATTGACTTAGCTAAACTAATATTTGATAGATCAGGGATGTGAATAGCCTTGCTATCATGTAGACTGCATTGTTGAATATGTCAATGTAGTTAGGTAAAAACACCTTATTACTTGATTTCCCTTTTGACCCATTTTCAAATTATTCTACTTTTTCATAGTTTCTATTTTCTTTTCAACAAGGGTATTTATCTATTTTATTCTAGCATTGTTTTTAGCTTTTTGGACCCTTTGATTTTGGGATATGTTTTTCAGTCAATGAAGTGCAGGATGAGTGACTCTATAGAGATTGTAACTAGATGAATGGTTTCTTGGAGGTAGAACAAGGGAAGTTAGGGGGAAATGGGCAGATAATAATGAAGAGTATAAGAAAGAAGAAAATGTTCTAAAATCGATCGTGGTAATGATTTTGCAGCTCTTCTATATATTGAATTGTATGATGATTGCATTATGTTCCAATAAGCTTGTTTGTTTTTAAAAGATGAAAGTGAGTATGGCACAGAATTGGGAGGATTTTCATTCTGTTGTATGTAGGGTCACGATGAGTCATAACTAATTCAATGACACCTCATCACAAAATAAGAGTAGTATATATATATATTTACTTGTGTGATAGGTAGATCTATTGTGCCAACATGGCGAAGGAACATGTGGGATTAATTGAAGGGTGGAGAGATAAATGGCTTGGTAAGTCTCACCTTTCTTGTCTCTTGCTCTTTGATCATCAGACCTTAGCTTGTTCTGTGCCTCCATTTGCAAGCTACACTACCTGTGGGTCACCACTGTAATTTGAGCTTCCTTCAAGACCTATTTTGCATTGCTACTGGAATACATTTCTTGAGTTGGGGACAGAGGGACCCTGTCATCTGGCTGACTGCTGGTGACTTTCCTAGCTGTTTTCTGCCTGTGACTGGATAGCCTGAATTGCTTTATAGAGGATCACCTGGAGTTCCTCGAGACTTGAAGTACTACCCATGTATTAGCTGTCTCATGGGAGTGAATTGCACTGAGCCATTTGTACTGCTTTATAGAGTATTTGTTTATTTTTATGTTATATATCTATATAAATATTATAAAATTATTAGTGTCCTGGTTTTGTTTCTCTGGAGAACCCTGTCTAACTTGTTTTAGAAATTACCAAATTGTTTTCCACATGACTTCATGTTTTAATATGACCACATGCAATGTATTTTTTCAATCTCTACATGTTTTGTTCAATTGTTAAATTCTTGCAACAAATGCTGACCATATATTTCTGTTTACCTCTGTGAGTCTTCAGTATCAGTAAATATTTGCTTACTAATTATTGACCATGAACAGGTATATATAAATTTGTGAGTCAAGTGATTTGAAAAATTGTCTTAGTAACTAATGTTCTAACCTGAATGAATATGTTATCATGTACTCACAGATCTACAATCAATGTCCAATGATTAAACAATGTAACTGAATTGATCCTTAGTGTTAATGGCTTAAAAAAGTTTCTATTTTTTTCTTTTGGTTTTGTCCCAATGTCATTGCCTTAAGGAAGCCTTTGCCACTCTTTTTATAGCTGTGCAAATTTGTAGCAGCTGTAACAATAGGCTCAAATGCACCAAAGATCATGCAGATGGTGTATGGCTGAGTAATATTTTGTTATGTTGTATATAAGCTCACCTTGAGTAAGAGTTCATCAGATGATAACTAATGATAATATAGAAATTCATATTTTTTTTCAGTACAAGAAAATAAATTGCACCTAACTCATTTTTTTAACCAACTCCCTTCAATATCCCCAATGTAAGCAGTGGCACATCATATGCCTTTCAAAGGCGGACCTGGCTCCTCATGTGAGCTAGCATTGATGGGCAGCTTTGGGTGTATGACTTCATGATAGGTATTCTGCGTACCTTAAGATGTATCTTTCCAGCTCAGATATTCACTTTCACTTGAGACCTTGCTCAGTTGCAAATCCACCTGGGATGGGTTTTGAATTTGGTCATGAACATACTAGCATTGATTAATTTGCTAGAAGACCTAAGTGCAGAATGTATGGCTTCAGAGAACAGTTGGCAGATTATTATTTCTCTGATGGTGCATGTTGCCCCCCAGTTCCTATAAGATTGTCCTGGTATCAGGAGGAGGTACCAAATACAAATCTCACCTACTTCTTGTTTACGTGGAGTGCTCTTTTTAGAAAGCATTGTTCTTTATTTATGCATGCCTTCTTCTCCCTGTGCACAGGCAGCATGTCGGCTGAAACACCAATCACTCTGAATATCGATCCTCAGGATCTGCAGGTCCAAACATTTACTGTGGAGAAGCTGCTGGAGCCTCTCATAATCCAGGTATTGACTCTGTGGGACATTGCATTGTATAGGAAATAAAAGAGAAGTAGAAAAAAACCCCTAACAATAGATAATGGACAAAAGGAAAGATTTGATTTTTATGCATATGTCACCCTAATTTCCTTTTATTTATTTGAAGCATTGTTTAGATAAAAATATTAGTAATTAAAGTACGAATAAAACTTGGATATAGACTTTAGATACAGTATTTTCTTATGGCAGAACTTGTAAAAATTTATACAATGATATAGATTTATTTTTTGGCCTTTAACTAAAATTTTGTGAATGAAGCCCTCTTCAGGCCTTCCCTACATCAAAATAAAATTGTTTCTTCCTAAGGTCTCTCCCAAAACACTCAAGGGTTATTTGCTTGAGACATGACATGAACCATATTTATTATGATAATTTAAAGTTCAAAAAAGTAATTCGAAACATATTTCTCACTGATGGCAGCTATGACAATAACGACACTTGCTTGAAACTGTGGACGCTTCAGGAAGTCCTTGTCTGAGCCAACGACTAGATGGGCTTGTGTTTAAAGAAACCCCCCACAACTTAATTATTGTTTTTGATAATTGCAGTTTTATGTATTTATTTTCAAAATATCCCCTTTATTTATCTTCTTTTAAAAAGAGATCATTTACTGGAGCCTCTTACACTCTTATAACAATGCATACATCAATTGTATCGAGCACATTTGTACGTATGTTCCCACCATTATTTTCAAAACATTGTCTTTCTCCTTGAGCGCTTGGTGCACTTTTTTTTCATCCCTCCACCCCCTCCCACCCTCGGGGACCCCTGATAAATTATAAATTGTTATTATTTTCATATTTGCATTGTCTGTTGTCTCCCTTCAACCACGTTTCTGTTGTTTGTCCCCCCGGGGGGAGGTGTCTTACGCATTGTTCCCTCCCCCTTCTTCCCTCATTGCTCCTACCCTCATGGTATCGCTACTCGCATAATTCCTAGGGGTATTATCTGTTCTGGATTCCATGTGACAAGAACTCTTATCTTAACCAGTGTATGGTGCATGCTTTGTCTAGTCGTATTTAGATAATGACAATTTCAAGTGAAGCATTAGAAAAGACAAAATGAAAACGAAGTAACAAAAAAACAAAAATAACCTCCAAAGAATAAAAAGCTAAGTGGTGGGTGTGGTGATACCGGTAGGGCGGGAGGAGGGTAGAGTGGAAGGAGGTAACCAATTGCAGGGATCTACATTTGACCTCTCTGGAATATGGACCGCGGGGAAGTGGGTGAAGGGACACAGCAGACTGTGTAGGATATGAAAAAGTAATAGCAATGTGTAAATTACTAAGGGTTCATGGGAGAGGGGAAAGGAGGAAGGAGGAGGAAGGGGAAATATGGGGATCTGGTACTGAGGGCCTAAGTGGAGGGAGGATACTTCCGGGGTGATGATGGCAACAGGTGTGCAAATGTGGTTTGCTTACAATTGCTGTGTGTGTTGATTGTGATGGGAGTTGTATGAGTCCCCAATAGAATGATTTAAAAAAGAAAGGGGGGAAAGAGGATCTTATACCAAGGGCTCAAGTAGACAATATTTGCAAATGAAGATGACAACATGTGTACAAATGTGCTTGATACAAAGGATGAATTGAATGTTTTAAGAGCTGTAAGAGCTCCCAATAAAATTATTGAAAAAAATTTCTAGTGATAAACTATTTTATATTTGTGCACATTTCAATACATGATGTGCTATAAAGTGGTTTCACTTTTGGTATTTTTTAAGAATAGCATTTTTCATTGATGCCCCCCCAATAACATTTTTGTTCACTGCTAAATATTATTGAAATTTGCTGATTTTCATATGTATTAAACAATTTATTGGTCTAAAACATAAATAAATATACATTTCTATTTATTAAAAAAGAATAAAATTCTATAAGTTTATCATCCAGAGAAAGTCATTAATATATTTATGCCTTTTTCCAGGACAATAAAGTTATAGATGATTATTACCTTTTGAGACTTTTTAAATATTAAAAGATACATATGTACACAAACAAGACTGAAATAGTACTGCATGTATAGATTTCATTCCACTTTTCTATTTAAAATTACATTTTGATAATTTTGCCTTTCTTTGTGAATATGATTCTATAAACTTCCTGCTTACTAATTCATCGTATGAGTGCACTGATGTATACTTAACTAGCTTTCCTTTTAGACATTTAGATTATATTTTTTACTTTATGGAAAAGTGCTAAAAGTCTTTGTACATGAATTTTTGTCGCCAATTCAATTGTTTTCTGTAGGTCTGATAACTAAAAGTGGAAGAAAAGATAAGAGAATTTGAAAATTTTTTAGACATATTACCTATATACTCTAACGCAGGAGCATCTCAGAAAGCAACAACTAGCCACTCTCTAACGTCCACCGAGCTGATTCCACCTCACAGCAGGACGAGGCACAGCTGTGGAGAAAAGCGCTTCAAACTTTTTGTACGTGGTCTTTGACATATGTCACCTATCATCACAAGCCAAAGATTCCATTAAATTATACTAGCGTGTTTTTAAAACATCATGCTAAATGTTTCATCTCCTTAGTTTACTTTTTCCCAAGAATGTCTAATTTGAAATCACTACATAGATGACTGAAGCATATAACACAATCCCCAATTGCACTGAAAATTAATCCTAAAGAAGTCCATTATCTTTAAGTTGATTTTTCTGTCATATCAAGTTATCGATGTACTGTTCGATGCTGTTAGGTGCTGTCCCGTCACAGCAGCCCTACCTATAACAACATGGTCCTGTGCCATCTTCACAATCACCATCTTCTGGCTGGGCTTCTTCCAACACACAGAGTTGTTCTTTTGGCAGTTCACAGTATATCTAATATCCTTTGTGATCAATTTAGTAGCTCTGTTAAAATGTTGTCATGTTTCCTCATTATTTACTTTTTATATGCCTTTACAGGGTTCCATACATAATATTTATCATCACTGTATATATAATTCAAAGTCAAAATTGCATTTTAATTTTTGGAGTAATTGATCATAGATACTATTATGTCAGTCTGACTTCGACATTCATTTACTCATAAATCTTTATTTTGACATTTTTAATAGTTATCAGAGTCTTTCCTACAAACCCTGATTTATCTATAATCTTTTTTTCCCCTTTTGGGCACAGGTAAATCACCAGGACATTTTGCAGGGATGTTCAGACTGGAATATATTTCAATCATTCACTTTATTTTCTCTATGTGCTAACTTCCACAATTCCATCCCTCTGTAATAAATTCCTCCAATGGATTGGAAATACTTTTTTTCCCTCAGCAATTACATTTTTATGATTGTAACTACAGCCATCTGCACTTTATCACTTTCAAGATCCATGTTTGGCACTGCAGAGCAGAAAGTCAATTTATGCAGAATTGTGCTTAAGAATTTGCATCTCTGTATTGTGTACTCTCTGAAGAACATAACCTGCTAGATCATGCTACAGTCTCTATATTATGGGACTGCCTATAATCCTATGTCACAGAATAGAATTTGCTATGTGTTAGATTCATGTTGGATGTGAACTAAGGGAATTTCCTTATTCACAACTTCAGAAAAATAAACTAATTCTTATAATATATTATCTCCCATGAAGCTCTTTTTTACAGGGGGTGGGCAGAGGCAAATATATTTTTTAATGTAGAATTTTAAGAAATATTTTCAAGAGTAAATATGAAACTCTCACCCATAACTACAATGGGGTCTTTTGGGTTCTCTCCAATTTCTGTCTCCATAGTGTTTCTCACTTATTTGTGGGAGTCCTCCTAAGGATGTCTCTTACATAACCTATTATCTTCGTTGCACTAAGATTAAGAACATCTGCAAACCCATGTGTTAATCAGTGTTAGATTATGTTACAGGAAGAAAAACAATACATGTAAATCTCAGAGATTTAACAAAACTTTATTTTTCCATCATTGTTATGGCAGGACACTTCACTGTCCATTTCAATCATTTTGGGATTCCAGCTAATGTGGGTTTCATCTAAACATGTACTTCCTTTATCATCACAACAGAAGAAAGAACTTGACAACTTGACATATCAGACAAGTACCACTACTGTATTGCATTAGATTGGATTCTCTAGAGAAACAAAAAAAGTGACACACACACACACACACACACACACACACACACATGAAATTTGTATCAAGGAAGGTGCTCAGCCTAGTTCAATTCAAGTCCTTGAGTCAGATGCTACCTGGAAGCATCTCCAGACTCATTTAGCTTCTAGCGTACAAAGCAGAAAGGTGACTTAGGCAGCTGGGATGGAGATCACAGGCCAGTGGGTACAGAATTATGTGGATCCAAAGTCGGCAGAACATGGCAGGGCATGGCAGGCTCAGAAAGCCACATGGACCACTGGCTCCAGCAGCCAGACACAAGAGCCACTCCATCAGGATGGAGGAGTGCAACGAGAGAGATAAGTTCTTCACGGCATATTTTTTTTAATGTCACCCCTCCAAGGAGACATCATCAGTCCGTATTCTGATTGAGACATTGGACTCCACCCCTAGTTCCCCAAGGGGTAACCAAGTTGACACAAAGCCTATCACATGTCTACCTGCAAGTGGTAGTGCCAGTGGCAAAGCAAGCCATGTAGTCAGGGTGAATGAGGAGAAGGGATATTTTCAAAGAGTCCCCACCTCCCCCGACTCTAGTTTTCCTATGTTCCTTTAAAAAGCGTTTCTTTTGTTAAATTTTCATCTGTTGTGAAGTCACCTTGGCATTATAATCACAGCTAATTGGATCAGGGTGGGGAAGTGACGTACGACCTCTCAACTTATGGGCTGTGAAGTGACCTGCAAGAAGAATTCTGCTTCTGAGATCGATCACGAGTTGTTCTACTTGTTATCATCTTCTCTTCAGGGAGCTGAATATATATATAATAACAGGTAAGCAGATAGTACTTAGAGTTAAGCGGTTATACCAGGAACAAACTCACAGAAAGAGGAGACAGAGAAGATTTGAACCAGAGGGATAGTGGAACAGCAATTTGAATCCACAAATGCTTCCTGTTCAAAGATAATAAGTTTATCTAATCACCAGGGTTATAATGGAGCTTTTCACTTTCAAAGCCACATGCTAGTCTCAAAATTATACGCTAACACCGATGGAGTTTCCCCGTTTCTAGTTCCCTTGAGCACTGACTCGATGGAGGCCAGATGCTTGTTTTTGTGTTATGTGATTCCCTGGCCTCCTGTCGACTTATCACCAACTGAAAGTTCAAAAGTAGCCCCATCAGTAGCAGCAATGGAAGTTCTTGTAATTGCCCTCCCTGGCTCATGGAGTGGTGGCAGTGTTCAGACAAGAACTTTCTTCTCTCTACTGCTCTTATCATCTTCTTCGAAACTTGAAGTGTCTCAGGTATGCCTCACCTGTTCTCCTACGCCAGTCTGTCTATCACAGTTTTCCATTTTACCTTGTCTCACCCTTGGTGCTGGAGGCAACTTCAATGGTGCCCATTTATGAGATGGTAAATGACCATACCATGGTCGCTGTCTCTATAGCTGCCAAGCCTCAAGGTGGCAGAATGGTATTGGACTCTTCCAGAAGAGAAAGAGTATTCTTCTTCTAGCTCTATTTTCTCAGTTAGGCAGTTGGGCCCCAATGAAGCAATGTGTATAGTCAAAAAAAATTCATGATGAAAACTACCCCTTTTAATTTCTTTCCCGATTTCCAGCCTCTCCTTATTCAAGTCAAACCCAGTCTAACTGACTCTAGATGAAAGTTACCACCCAGCAACTCTAGGCACATATACACACATATACACATACATACATATATACATACATATTTTACTTCTTTGAGGAGTCTCACTGCTGCATTCAACTCCTAATAAAAGGTCTTTCTCCTCTTCTTCAGCTGCCCAGCTTGTTACTTTATGGCAATAGAGGCCTAGGAGCCCAGTGAGTTCATTTCTTTCTGTTCAACAGATAGATCTGATTGGTTTCCTGGTGGCAAGAAGTCTTTTGATTTCTCAATTCCTAGAATATAATTTTCTTTTAGAAAAATTTAAGTTTTGCATGTTTGTGGTAGTTTTCTATCATTTCTGAAGGTTATTTTGAAAGAACGTGCCACTTGCTTAGTCTACGTTGACTTTGTTTCAAACTTATTTTTTTGTACTTATTTGGAGCATTCTATCAATAGAATGAATATCAGAACCAATCTGAAAGGTCCAAGGAAAGGTAAAAGATGAGTGTCCTCACAAACTGTTCTTGTAGGATACTTTGTACATAAATATTGGAACTTTGATTATGACCTCAACAAATAACATTAAAAGTTAGGAAATTAAATACGTATAGACTGACTCAGTGTAGAGGTTTTATTTTTATGGTAGGATGAAGAAATACACTTTACTCTGCCTCAAATAGCTCTTTAAAATTTAAGGGGATTCAGGTTAGCTAAGTTGATCCTAATAGAGTGAATTCTTCAGCTTCTGCATTCTTTTACTGCCAGAAAACTGCTCCCTTGGGAAAAGTATAGCATTCTTTGAGAAAAAAATATAATTGAGAAAAAGGCAGCCAGTATTTAAATAAAAATAAGTGTAAGAAAATCTAGTTGCTAATGGTTTCAAGCAGCATGACTCCGATTGAAGCCTGTATGGCTTCACAAGGATGGAACCCTCCAAACAGAACTGGCATCTTTGAGGGTAGCTTCGAGGCAATGTCAGTCTTCCTGGCTTCTCAGTTGGCTGGTAGAACTTTTGTCCTGCAAAGTTCTGATGTTCTTCTTTTTCACTCCAGGCTTGCTGCCTTGCCCATCTGGGTTCTCCAACACACCAAATCCACTCTTAAATACCCTACCTTCCACTCATAGCTCATCTTTTCCTGCACAAACTTAGACTGATACCACAGATGTCCATGTCTATCTTACAGGTGGGATTAAGCTCTCTCTCTTTCAAATGGATTCCATAGTCCGCCAGGTAGTGTAGACTGAGAAGCCCAGCTCTGCCACCTCCTTTAGTGGAAAATGCTAGATGGATGGGAGCAACTGTTGTTTCTGGCCGAGGGGATAGGCTACTTTGGATCTCCCCAGATGTGGAACTTTTTGCTGTGTATGGTGTCTCTCTACCTTTCACAGAATTCTCTGTTCTATCCTATGATACCAGATTGCTTCAGGGGAGCCTGCTGCAGTTTGAACACCACATGACCAGGGGGCAGCAAACTTTTTCTGTTCAGAACCAGATAGTAAATATTTTCAGTTTTGGAGGCCATATGGTCTCTGCTACAACTACTCTGTTACTATAGTGTGAAGCAGCCATATGGAAATGGCCCTGGCTCAATTCCAATAAACCTTATTTATAAAAACAGGCAAGTGGCTGGGTTGGTCCCTGGGTCATAATTTTCAGACTCCCGTTCTAGAATGACTATTTTCTCATGGAAACTTTCTACACTGAATGGTTAAGAAAAGCTAAGGAATGGGTAATGGCTCACATACAGTTCACCTTTTTGTGAAAAACGGACAGAGTGATTTGTGGCCAAGCCCTATCAGAGGCATAAAACCTCACTCTAGGGAAGAGTGCTAACTAGGCTATTTGGAAAAATCCCGTTACTGCTGAGATCCTGTTAGCCCAGTGGTTTTCAACCCTGACTACACATTAAAATAGCCCAGGGAGCCTTTAAAATACTGATGTCTAGGCCACACTCTAAACCATTGAAATCAGAATCTCTGGAAGTAGGACTTGGCAGTAATTTTTAAAGCTCCCAGAAGATTTTAATGTGAGAATTGCTGTGTTGGCTATTATATATGTCAGTAATCAGCATAGTTGGGTCTCTTGGCCCAGGATTTGTCCTAAAATGGTGGTCTTTCTGCCTTTCTCTCTCTCTTTTATAAGGTGTGTGTGTGTGTGTGAGAAAAAATTAGTTGCCCATTCCAGCAGTTCTTCAATGTGGCAGCACACCTACTTCCTCACAAGGTTTCCTCTTTCCATTTTCCTTTCTCCTGAGCTCTGGAAAATGCTGCCTGTGGTTTCATGTGGTTGGTTGTTCTGAGGAACATATTCATCATGGATGGTAGGGGTCACTCGATAGTCTTGGCTGAAAGATGATCTTTGGAAATGGACTCAGTTCCTGGATTGAAGGATGTCTAAGGGCCAGATCCCAGGGGCTCTCCCACTATTTTTCAAGCCAGTATAGCTGATCTTTTTTATGATTTTGAATTTTGCTGTACATTTGTCTCCCACTTTTTTTAGGACTTTTCCTGTGAGCCCAAAAAGATAGAGCAGGAGAGGGAGTGCTGGAAAACCGTCTAGTTCTGCTCTTAGGCTAGCAGAGGCTGTCATTCATGTGGCTCACCTGTCCTTTGGATTAATTGTCACATGGCATTTTGCCTTTCTTCCTCTTTCCTTGTTCTGGGTGAAAAGAGAGTAATCATTGATGAGTGCTTCCAAAAGATCTTGGGAAAAAGGAATGAAGAGATAATGAAAAGTTTCCATGAACTTTTGCATCCACTCATAAATTATTGTTTGTTATTATGATTATTATGGGGTTGTATATGTTATATGTATATGTTGTGTTAGTCCGGGTAGACTAGAGGAACAAATTTCAAAGACACGCATATGGATATAAGGAAAGGGTCTATATACAAAAGGAATGTGACACTGAGAAGGCATCCCAGCCCAGTCCAGTTCAAAGTCATAAGCCCGATATTAACCCATATGCCCGAAATCAGTCTATAAAGTCCCCTTCCGACTCATGAAAACACAAGTCAGTGGGTGCAGAATTCTGGCGCTGGCAGGGTCTCCCCATGGCTCCTCGCTTCCAGGGCTGAGGGTCCATCAACAGCATGATGCTCCAGCTTCAGAGGTCTGGCCCCATCAGGGCAAAGTCGTGTGATCTCTCCGCCGCCTCCTCCAGCTTCTCAGATGCTGCCATCTTGTCTTTTCCATGATTCATCGTCTCTGAGACTAACTCCCAACAAGTGGGGAAGATAGCTTCTCATTTTCATGAGGGAAATATGGCGAGATTTCGCAGAAGTCTCAGGAGAAAGCCATGCCCACGTAGAAGCCTCATTGGCTACTCAATGGCTGTCTCCAGATTAACAGGCTAGGATCCACCCCTACATTTCAATCATAAAATTAATATAAGCACATAACTGCCACAGCTGTATATGTATAAATACATGTATATGTTGTATATGTTATAATATTTACTGTTCTTGATTTTCACTCTTGTGTACCTCCCAGTGGGGTCTTAGAACTACAAGATCAGTAGTTCAAAACCACTAGCTAGTCCATGGGAGAAAAATGAAGCTTACTACTCACCTAGAGTTAGTCTAGAAATTGACAGGGGCAGCTCAGTGCTGTATGCGGGGTTGTTATAAAGCAGCATCAACTCAACGGCAGTGAGTTTGGTTGAGTTTTTGGAGTCTACGAGTGGTTTCCTTTCCCTCGCTTATGCTGTTCAGGCTTCTTTTGTATTGCAGGTTGTCTTTCCCTTCACCACTGTGAATGCTTGTGAGTAGCCCCCCTTTTTTCTTTCTACTTTAATAGTTTTTATTATGAATTGGGTGGTTGTTTGCATTCAATAACTCTACTACCCATCGGTCCTCCACTACCCATCAGTCCTCCACTACCCATCGGTCTACTACTTCCTCCTTTAGCTTTTTGACCTCCATCCTTTCTTTGACCCAAGTCAACACCTTTCAAACCTCTGTTGTCTCACTTTCTCTCCCTTGCCCTTCACTCCTTGGTGACCTCTAAAGTCTGTCCCATTTGATATGCAAATATCTATATATTTATTTTTCAAGATATAAGGATACATACACTATCTGTCCTTTTGTGATTGACTAACTTCACTCAGCATGTTACCCAAGTCCATTCATTCATGAAGTGGTTCACAGTTTCATCATTGTCCTTCAGTGATGCATAGTATTCCATTGTGTGTATGTACCAAAGTTTATCTATCCTACTGATGGATATTTGGGTTACTGAGCTTTTTCTCTACATTTTATAAAAGTTGTCTCATATAATATTTGTCTTTTTGGCGGAGCCCCGGTGGCGTAAGTCGTTGAGTGCAGGACTGTGGCCCGCAGGCTTGGCAGTTCAAATCCAGCGGCGGCTCTCAGGAGCAGCACTGGGTAGGGCCCACAACCACCAGAGGCAGTGATGCCAAAAAAAAAAATTGTAAAAAACATCAATTACAGAAAAAATGAATAGGTTGAAGAGAAAAGTATCTGAGCTAAAATTATGACCACACAATTTGTAGAAGACTATGGAGGTCAGTGGGAGGCCCAAACTGACCTGCAGAGTCTCTAGTCAGACAGAACTGCTGGCAGATTGGCTTTGGTCAGAAGCAGAGTCCCAAACAGTCGTATTATCATGCAGACACACCATTGTAATCTTCATTACGGTGGCATGAACTCCATACTTGGCCTATGTGATCTCACCATATAGATGACTTCAATTGTTCCTGTTGCAAACGTCTCTTTTGTTTTCTAGGACAGAAATTTCTTCCCCTGATTCTTGACTGCTGAGGGGGGTCTTCTCCCTCACACACATTATTCGTATTAATGTCTTGACCCTATTATGATCTTATCGTTACTATCTTAGTACAATTTGTTTTTCTTGCCTTTTTTTGGGTTTCCCAAATCTGTACAACAGGAGTGCAGGTATAATAACTGATAGATGTGTTACAGGGAATGCGTGGCTAGGGCTGGACATTACGATGGGAAAGGGTATTTCAGAAGTATACAAGGAAGTGGGCAAAGGAGACACTAGAACTGATGGTGACTGCACAGCTCATGAGAGGAGGAGGAGCAGGGTTCTAAGAGAGATGAAGTTCTGATTGTAGAATTCTTGATATGATTCAATGATTAAACTAATGATAAAAAATATTTGTCTTTTTACAATTTATTTATTTCACTCAGCATGCTGTCCCTTAGGTTAATCTGTATTGTTCCCAAGAAGTAGCTAATGAGTTCAAACTGTGCAGGTAAGCATTCCTACTTGTATCTCCCGATGCCACCAGTAGTTCCTTCCCCAGTTTCAGGATTGCTATTAGTTGTAAGTCTAGAGAATTTCATGCATCTGAAAATAAAAGTTTGGAAACTATGTTCTTCAGTTCTTCCTTACCCACTAATTAATTGAGCAGCATTATGGATCCACATTCAGACCACATTTCAATGGATTCTGGGATTTGGGAGTACCCTAGTTTTATTTTGATCCTGCTTCTTGCAGTGGATGAAGTGGCAGAGTAATCCGAACTCAAACTCACCACCATCTGGTGGATTCTGACTCAGAGTGATCCCATGAGGTCGAAATGTGGGTTCCCGAGACAGTAACTCTTTCTGGGAGAAGGAAGTTCTGCCTTTCTCCCTCCAAGTGGCTAGTGGTTTGACCTTGCTGTTAACAGCCCAACATGTAAGAGTGTCTTAAAGCACAAGTCAGAAATGACAGTGTGGCACATCACACAATGCAAGAAGTTATAATCACCCGCACAAGGGCACAGTGGCATCACTAGGGGAAATGGCAAACATCCGGATTACCAGGCCACAGCTAAATCAATTACATAATTATCTCTGGGAATAGGGCCAGTTCATGGTATATATATTTTTAAGTTTCCCAGGGGATTTCCACTATCTCTCTACTGAGGTAGGACCTTCCTAACCAAAGGATATAATCCATGTACCAGGAGAATGAGGTTTACTTGGGAGAATTTTTTTTTGGTATCACTGCTCTGGTGGGAGTAGGAAGCCCAGTCTTGCTTCTGGAGAGCTGCTGCTGGATTTGAACCACCAACTCTGTGGGCCACAGTCCCGCATGCAACCACTGCGCCACCGGGGCTCAGCCTTCTTGGGAGATTCTTAAAAACAAAACCACAAACAATTCTCATCATCTCCCCCCACCCCAACTGAATCTAAATGGATGGTTTAATAAAATTATAGGTAACTTATAACACATTGCAATTTGAGAAGCACTGGTAGGAGATTATAGGGGAATCTTGCATGATACCACTACAACACATAGGAGATTATACACAACAACTTTTCAATTGTCACTCTATATAAGCAGGATTGAAAAACCATGACCCTATAGGCTGAACTACCCTGCGGTGTTCTAGGACTTGAGGTCACGAAGACTTTCTCAGCTGTGATATGAATACCCTTCTTCTGCAACTTGGCTGTTAAGGTGATTTGTTGCCCAAGGGCTACTGTCCTGCTGTGCTGGACCTGTGCTGGACCTTGAAGAGGATCTGTCTCTTCTGTACCGATCAAGGCCCAGACATCCCCACCCTCTGCCAGTTCTAAGCCTGTTCATTCACTTGTATGCTGAGTGATGGGTGTCTAGTGTCTCTGTGTCAGGAATGAGTTGAAGTCCAAGGAATGATGACTGAGAAATAAGATTTTTTCAAGAGCTGCTATTTTTCATTGGTTTCTTTGGAGCCAGGGGATAGTTTATTATATACTCTAGACATAATTTTTTTTGGGAAAAGTTATTTAACATCCTGACAGAGGAATTTGGATATGTATATTGTTTGTGCCACAGTACTGGTTGCTCTACAAATGGAAACTTTGTAAGTGAGGTTTGTGTGTCTTTGTTTTTGTTTTAAGAAGTTGTTTTTGTTTTTAAGAGTTGTTTTTGTTTTAAGAAGCGATTTGCTTTCTCCACACTGAGTTGCAAAATACTTCCATTAAGAATATTTTCCCCCCATACTCTCTCCCTCACAGTTTGAGCATTTCTGAAAATAGGAGGAATTTTACAATAGATAAGAACATTAATTGAGGTTTCCTTTTCAATACTTGTAGGGGACCATAAATGTATCCACAGCATGCTTTAGTGTCTCTATTTCTTATAAACTGATCTGATCATTCTCCTAAAATTTAACTCACTGGGGATTGGGTAAATGCTTTATATTTTAGCCAACTTGGTCAGTAAATGTGTCTGATTCAACACGATCAGCCTGCTCAGTCTCTCTAGGTGACAGGTGCAGGAAGCAGTGGCTGTGGTGAGGGATTGCTCATGCGACCTCATGGTGGTGAGAGAGGGAACCCTTGGATCCATGTGAGAACCCTTCGGCTCTTAGTACCAGGTGCTGCAGGGTGGCTGGTCTCTGCACTGATGACTTTTGAGGAGAGCCAATTATGCTAATTTGTCTTCCTAATTTGAGTGAAGCTGAGAAAGGATACAGAGGGACAGATGTTTTGCCTGTATCCTCCTTCTCAGTTATTTCTTTCCTTTCATTTTGTTTGTATCTGATCAGATCCTCTCTCTCTCTCTCTCTCTCTCTCTCTCTCTTTTTTTAGGCATCACTGCCCTTGGGTGGTGGGAGTAGGAGGCCCAGCCTTTGCTCCTGGGAGCTCCTGGGAATTGAACCTCCATCCCGTGGGCCGCAGTCCCGCGCACAACCACTACGCCACCGGGGCTCAGTCCAGATCCTCTCTTTCTTAGAGAATTCAAATTCCTTTCATACATTCAAATGTACCTTCTTCCTTAAGACCTCCTCAAGGAAGTTAGCTTTCATCATTCAGAGATGATCAAGGACCTTTTGCTCTACAGGTTGTCTCCTTCCCTGTGACAGGCCTCATGGCTGAGAGTTGAGTAAAGAAGGTTCAATACTGGCACTGTCATCAACTTTAAATTAGGCAAGGTGGTTGAATTAATGGTATCTTTTATAAACTGAGGGTACATTAGAATTAAGAGGCTATCCTGAGAGAAGAAACTTTAGGATATCAAAGGTCAAGCATTGACCAATGAGTTTCATGGTTGGTGTTTATGGTATTTCCTTTTTGCAAATAAATGAAGCAAAATAGTTGTTGATCTATAGACATGATTGATAGTGTTTAAGTCATATGTATCTTGCTATAAATTCTTGATTAAAGAGCTCTACATAGCAAATCATTACTAGGATCTCGTGTTCTTTCTCATGTTTGTTCTCTTTTATTCAAACATGATGAATTGGTGAGTGTATATGATTTTTCCTGAGTGTCTGAAATGAATGGATTTTTTTTCCTCAGAAGAGAAAGAGGTAAATGCTATGGGTTAAGGTGGGCAGGAAAAAAGAAGTTGTCAACTAGCATTGAGAATGAAATAGAGATAAAGCTTTGTTTTTATCTTAGCTATCTCTAAGACAGTTTGTTTGCAGGACATATTAGCATAGTTTATTCAATTTTATGGTTCATAGGGTTATAAACAACACAGTCCAACAACAGCAAACATTTTATTTTTGGTGTATTGAGTTTTAGGGTTCTTTCTGGGTTATTTGGGGGATTGATTCAGAAATTGCATTAGAAATACCACATCTGGTTTCTTAGATATGATGTTTCACTATATTATCAGCTATTAAATTATACTCATTTATTAATTTATCATTACTAGTTTTAAATATGAGAAGAATTCAGACCTACACCTTATGGAATAAGACAAAGATGATAAGATATATTTGAAAAATAGTTAGATATTAAGGGACTTCCAATGGAAGTTGTAAATGAATCCATTCATGGCTAGTTGGTTACTCATTGAGCTGTTGATCTAAGGTAAGTGGTTAATCCAGTAGTTCTGCATTTAAAAGATTTAAAGGTTTGGGAACCAAAAGAGGCAGTTTTTTTTTCTGTTTGATTAGGTCCCTGTGAGATAGAATCCGTTAGATGGCAGCCAGATTGTCTTTTTGGTGTGGACAGCAGTGAAATATATTCAGGGACTATAAATTGGGTACTGCAAAGCCAGAACACAGTTTAGAAGAGTGGAAAATAAAGAAATTTGAAAAGGCACATATATGGAATGTGTGAGGACAATTCAGAGGGTTGAAAATGTAAGACTTCATAGTAATTTTCACAAATATTTTGGAGATGTAAGATTTTCTTCAAATTATGCAATAAACATTTCAGAACACACTTTAATGTACAGAAGTCAGTGGATAATTTGTGTTGAATGTTTCAGAGGTGAAATTGATGCCAAGCTTCTTTTAAGAAAAATTCTAATGCTTAAAAAGAGTTTCTGAGCAGAGGTGGAGAAATTGTGCCTTCTTGTAACAAGACTGGAACATTTTAATTTTAATAAAGCAGTCTGAACTCTTTCAGACCAATTTTGGAGTTTCAGAACATTTGCATCTCTATTTATTTTACCAAACTTGGTACCAGTCAGTTGATTATAACTCTAGTAGACCCTTTCAGACAAAATGGACCTTCTCTTGTAGGGCTTCTGAGGCTGTAAGTTCTTTAAGAGCTGAAAGTCTTAATGTTCTCTTGCAAAGCAGCTGATGGGCTCTAATAGATGACCTTGTGGCTAGCAGTCAAACACATAGCACACTATGCCACCAGGGCGCCTTATTTATTGCACAGTGTCTCTTATTTCAGGCTCCTTTTGAAGATAGAAAATGGGAACTGCCTACTATTTAGTTCCTAATAAAGTTGAAGGGATACCTGGGGAAAATTCCAGGTTCATGCAATTTGTGTCTTTGGATCAAAGGATACCATGTGAAGCATAACTTGACTTAAATATTTAGTACAACATAAAGTACTTTAACACAGCCAGTGAGCTCTTCCTCTCAGGTGAATTAACAGTGCATTAAAATGTCCTGATTTTTTTCTGGGTGAGCAGAGTGAAGAGTGGTATATGATAGATATTCTGTACATCAAGAGCTACAGCTGATACAGGGAAAACAGGTGCCACTTCTGGATCAGCAGGTCAAATATACCCAGAAAGCAGTCTAACATTTGTGACACTAACAAGTATGTTGGCCAGTGTTATTGCTAAACAAGATTGAAGCAAGAGGCGTAAGGGTCATCAACTGTATCCTAACATGCGTCAAAGTATCATGTAAAAATGAACAAGGTACTAGACATGAAGTCAACTTTCCTTTTTTAATTTTAGGATCAGTTCTTGCCTGATTGGATTTTTCTTTACCTCTTATTTTGTTTCCTTTGAGCAATCAATGATTATTGATGAAAAAAAGTCATCCTTTTTACTCTGCATGACTTTGAATTAGTATTTAACTGTAAACTATTGGTTAATGATTTACTAGAATGATTAGTGTTTGATGTAGGTATACATAGCAGCTTGAATATAATTTCTCCTTAGTTTGCTTAATTACATATCTTGATTGCTTTTAAACATTTGTTTGTGGACAAGGAGAATGTATAATTAGCATGGTTTTCTTTCTGAAGCTTGATTTTGTCTCTAAATTGCTGTTCTGTGAAAAGCAGGCATCTTTTTCTAGTGATAGTCATCTTGTAAATGGCAAAAGGCCAACATCCTGGGACTGACAGGTTAATGACTGGCCTTCCTGGGAAATACTGCCTCTAAATGTTGCAGCATCTCAAACTTAGTTCTGTGATGACTTTTCCACTTTGGTTTCAAGAGATCTTACCTGGTCCCATGGTTAAAAAGAAGACTGTTCTCAAGTATCTTTGAATTTGTAGTGGTACCAACGAAACTTTTGATTTGTGAGTAGCTGAAATGAAACTGTGAACTATGAAACCAGATCTGCAGCCCTGGCCTCTCTCCTCGCCACTGCAGTTGCATGCTCGCCTCTAACTCTGGAATTCTAGCAGGCAAAGTTAGCATGCCTGAAGTTCAGCTTTTGTGTTCCCGCTCTTTCCATAACTCCTCATTTTCCTTATTTAAGTAAATATTTACTTTCACCCACTCAGTTGCTCAGGTCATAAACCACACATCCATTTATCCTTGATTCCTGTATTTCTTTAAGAACAATTCACCAGCAACTCTCTGTTGATTTCCGTCTGAACATACTCAGAATTCTACCATATGTCAACACCACTACCATTGCTTCTGGAATCAGTCAGTGCATTCTCCATTTCAATAAGCATAGTAACCCCCTGCCCACTTTCCTTTGTATTTATTCCTCATGCCTCCTCCCCAGTCTTTTCCTCTGTAGAACAGCCAAAGGTTCTTTTTAATGGCAGGGCAGGTCATATTTATTTCCTGTTCTAAATCAGTCGATAGCTCACAATCACACGATTAGCATCCTGGTGATTTACCAGGGCAACCTCATCTCCTCTCCTACACATACCCTGCATTTTGTAGTGGAAACACTGATCTTCCTTCCATTCTGGCATTAAATATTTCTCATAGGTATTTAGGTGTTTTACTCCTTTGATTCCTTGTGATCACCTTAACTCAGAAAGGGCTTTTCTATCCTCTAAATTAGCTCTTCCTTTTCACTTTCTATTACCTTATGCTCGTTTGCTTTTTTGGGTAGTATCTATTATTATTTGCCATTGCATTTCAAATGTATTATTTTCTCACTGTGATGGTGCAGGGACACCATCAATATTTGTTGAAAATATCAATGTGGAGTCCACACTTGTTTTCTGTTGGCTTGTTTGGGGCTGGTAAATTGTTCTTGTTGTGTAGTGCCCTATAGTTGGTTCCAATGCATAGTCACACTATGGGCACCCAAATGAAACACTGTCACATTCTGCACTACCCTCACCTCTGTTACATTTGAGCCCATTGTTGTAGCTATTGTGTCAATCCAACTCCCTGGGTGTCCTTCTCTTTTTTACTGATCTTCTGCTTTATCAAACATGATGTCCTTTTCCAAAACCGATCTTTCTTAATAAAATGTCATAAGTGCGTAAGGAAAATCTCACCATCCTCACTTCTAAGGCATATTCTGGCTGTACCTCTTCCAAGGGAGACTTCTTTGTCCTTTTGGTAGTCCATGATACTTTCAATATTTGTCATCAGCACCATAATTCAAATTCATCAGTTCTCTTCAGTCTTCCCTGTCATTGTCCAGCTTTCACATGCACACGAGGAAATGAAAAATACCATGGCTTAGGATAGGCAAGTCTTAGTTCTCAAAATGACATCCTTGCTTTTTTAAACACTTTAAAGAGATCTTGTACTGCAGATTTACCCAATGCAATACAGCTTTTGCTTTCATGACTCCTGCTTTCACGAGGATTGATTGTGGATCCAAGAAAAGTGAAACACTTGACAGTGTCAATATGTTATTCATTAATTATGAAGTTGTTTATTGGTTAATTTGTGAGGATTTTTGTTTTCTTGACACTGAGTTGGAATCCGTACTGAAGACTGTAGTTTTAAGTTTTTATCAGCAAATGCTTTAAATCCTTCTCACTTTCAGCAAGCAAGGTTGCATTATATGCACACCGAAGGTTGCTACTGAGTCCTTTTCCAAGCCTGATGCAACTTTGTTCTTCATATTAAATGGTATCTCATATTATTAGCTCAGCATACAGACTGAATAAGTTGGTGAAAGGATATAGCCCTTATACACAGCTTTCCTGATTTTAAACCACTCAGTGTTCCCTTGTTTTGTTTGGACATCGGATTGTGGGTCCAGGTCCAGGTTCCACATAAGCACAATGCAGCATTCTGGAATTTTTGATCTTTTCAATGTGATTAGGGTCTAGGCAGTCAAATATCTTTGCATAACCAATAAAACACAAATGGACACCTTATGGTATTCTTTGCTTTTAGCCAAGATAAATTTGATTTCAGCAATTATGTTCCTCATCCCATGTCCTCTTCTGAATCTGGCTTAAGATTCTGGCAGTGCGCTGTATGTGAGGCTGGGTTGCTTAGAGAAACACATCCAGTGGCACTCATGTTTATCTCAGAAAGAGCTTTATATTCAAGAAGGAAATCATATACGAAGAAGGAATCGCAGCTCAGTCCAACTCAAGTCCATCAATTGCTGGTAAATTAGTGCTCTTCAGACTCACAGGATTCAGAGTGCAAGAAGACCATAGGTTGGTGGACGGTGAGTTGTGTGAACATGGAAGGACACCGGTAACTTTTGGGGTCAGTGGCAGAATATCAGCCAGCAGGAAGGCAAGGGGGCAGTGGAAAAGGGAGGTTCCTAGTTTTCACCATTGTCAGAAGGTCACACTCCCAAAGAGCCATCATAAGACTTGATTGACAGGTTGGATTCCACTCCTACACTTTTTTTTTGGCATCACTGGCCTTCTGGTGGTGGGGGTAGGAGACCCAGCCTTGCTGCTGCATTTGAACCTCCAACCCAGGGGCCTGCAGTCCCACGCACAACCACTACGCCACCAGGGCTGACTCCTACACTTTTATGCCTCTTCATCTGACATAAAACCATCTCACTACTACACCTGTCAATTTCACTTACATGAAATTACATGAAACATTAACAATATTGTTTGATATTTTCTTCAATTGATATTTGGTTTTATTTGGAATGGGTGCAAGTATGGATTTCTTCTAGAATGCAGGCCAGGTAGCTGTCTTTCAAATTTCTTGATATAGATGAATCAATGTTTTCATCAGCTTACTGAGACTTTCCAATTGGTATTTCATTAATTACTGTAGGCTTTGTTAGAGTCTATCGCTTCCTGTGTTGGTAAATAGATCAAGTTGCTAGCAAGACTTCTTTCCATTTTTTCCCCGTACCATATCACTCACATTTCACACACTAGTGTTGCTTCACAGACCATGATTGATGGAATAAACCATTTTGAAGACTAGCCGACAAACAAATAAGCAATCCCTAAATTATGAAGAATTATGATAGTTTTGTAATATTTGGGGGTGAGGATGAAAACAGTTAAATTGTTAATAAAAATAGTGCATCCTTTTTGTTTACAGTTTGAAAATGAAGCATATAAAGTCTCTTTCTGTTTGTCTAAAGGAAAAAGTCAAATATTAATGTGTGCTAGATTTTAAGTCAGTTTAAACTGACCAGACTCTAAACAGACTGCAAGAACGATGACTTACACAAGTCAGTACTTATAAAAACATTGTATGATATTAGATATGGAATGTGACAAGACATTCTTTATTATAGAAGTCCTTTGGATAAAAATTGCCATCTGCTTTCACTGACCTGAACTTTTCACTTTGTTTTAACTTACTGGATTGATACAGCAGCTATAACAATGGGTTTAGACATATGAACACTTGTGAGAATGGTGCAGCTCTAGGTGTTGTTTCACGCCTTTGTACATAGGGTCATTTATAAGTTGAAACCAACTCGACTGCACCGAACAACTGAAGTGACAATACACTGGTTTTGTAACCTTGTGAAAATGATTAAATTTCTTTAGCTCTTAGTTTCCTTATTTCTGTTTTTTTAAATTTTATTTTGGGGGGCATCACTGCACTGGTGGGAGTAGGAAGCCCAGCCTTGCTCCTGGAGGGTTGCTGCTGGATTTGAACCCTGTCGGCCGCAGTCCCGCACACAACCACTATGACACCGGGGCTCAGCCCAGCTTCCTTATTTCTGAAATGATGGGTTTTGTTATTTTTTTTTCTCTTTGGTGAACCATCATTTATTTATTGCTTACAGTATGCCAGCTCTAGGTAATTGAAACCCACACACACTGCTTGTATTTAAGGGGTTAATGATACTGCTTCCTCTGTCATCCAGTCAATTGAAACTCATTAGGCACCCATCTTGGGGATCCAATAGCACAAAGTAAAACTGTTTCACTGGCTTTCTAAGCTGTCACATCTTTGCCTGAGTCGGCAGCTTTCTCTCTCTTGTGAAGTGGCTACTGGCCCTGCAGTTAGCAGCTCCATATCCAGCCTACTGTGCCACCAGGAGTCTTATGTAAAGCCAGGGAAGCATTAAGAGCAAACACCAACCACCTAGCTAACCTGGCAGCAAGACAGGACCAGAACTAGATGCAATGATCTGTGAGTGGAGAGAGATGCTTCAAGGCTGAGGGTGCAGAATATTTCTTTCTCTGAGACTGATCAGTAGTTTGTTTTTAAACTTTCCAACAGGAGGTAAGATTAAATTTTTAGTCAGGAGTTCAGGCATAAATTACCTCATAAGCCACACGAGGGAGTTTGGATTTTAACTTGTATGGAGGAGGGAGTCTTTGAAGGCTGCAAGTGCATCAACATTTATTTGTATGACTGGTGACAGAGCAATATATCACAATTTCAGGTGAGAGTTCAGAAGCGGGAACAGGACCAGGATGAGTCCACATGCATCATGTTAGACAGAAGAGCGTGCAAGAGTAGTCCAGAGCTGTCTAACCATCACTATGCCACCCCTATCCTGATGTCCAATTTCTGCTTGGAGGGTGGTTTGGAGAAGGTTTTGACTGGGATAATATTACACAGACAGGGCCATGGTCTGGAGAGTAAATGGCAGGCAAAGAGACACTAAAAGGAAACCCAGAGAGGAGGTTGATAGGGAGGAATTAGCTCTGTTTACTTCTGAACTTTTGCCTTAGGCCAAGGTCTCAGGCCTTGACATGGGAAATACATGAGGAAGGAAATTAGGTAGGGTGCCAGAGACTTCTTTCAGTAGTCAGTGTGTTAAGCACACACTGAATAATACTTTAATTATTAAATTAAATTTTAACTCTTTACTTTGTTATATAGTTTTCACATTTAACCTGAAATCTATTTTACACTCATTTTATTTTACTCTACAGTCATCCAAACTTGACCATATGCTATTCTGAGAGAAAAAAGAAAACAAAATGCTTTCTATAACTGTCCCTTGACACGTTACCTTCATGAGGCTTGCCTTCTCCTCTCCTGGTAGAAAACTGCTGTCCTTAAAGTATCTTCTAGAAAGTTCCATTTAATTTATGCAGTCTCTTTAGCATTGTCATTGTACTTATTATATAAGTGTGAACAGTTATCATTTTGCAATTTATAGTACAGTTAGCTGAGTGTTTCTCTTATTACCACACTGGTGCCAACTCATTCTTTTTCCTTTATGCCTAGGGTCTTGTTTAGGACATAATATGTGTTCAATAAATGTTTATGGATTGAGATGAGCTAAAAGAAGATTGTGGTTGGATCCGGGCCCGTGTCATATGTTAGTTAAGGGATATGCATTTGTTGAGTTCAATCTTGCCCAACATTTTTGCTAAGTCAGTGAGGTTCTTTTTCATAGAACTTGAAGAATAGTTACAATGATCAGTGATTGAAGGAGTCCCTCAAGTTGGATGCTACCTTTTCTTTTAAGATCACTAGTTTGACTTATATATTGGTAATTTTATTTTTCTCCTTTCTAATTTCTTTCAGACACTTCCATGGGGCTCATAGCTCATTAACATGGCTTAGTGTGCTATATTTTATTTCACACATTAAGTTTAACCCCAGGAAGCAAAAGTAGCCCCGAAGGCTCTTGTGAGCTATTGAAGAAAGGTTAAAATTCAAAGTGTTTTAGCTAGTAAACAAGAAAAGAGATAGATGCTGCCTGACCTTCTTATACCCCAATCTTGGTAGAATTGAAATAAAATTAGTTCGATTGCAGATGACCATATATTAGAGACGGCATCAGAGAAGGCTTTCCACAGAAGTGCTGCATCAATTGTTGCACCAGTGTAGCAAGCGAAAGCTCACCGTGACCCACGGCACCTCCTGCATTACTCTGACTGTGGACTGGGATCGATGGAAATGAAGACAAGTTGATAGCTATATGTATATTAATTTGTATATTATATGTATATTAATGCATATTAATTTGACTTTCAATGTCAAATTTCAAATTGCATCTTTAGAACATCTAGAGAAGCATATTTTAATTAGGATGGCTTGGAAACCCCCCATTTTTGCATGTGCTCTAAATTTTAACATATGAACATTTCAAACAACTCAAATACACCAGTTTTATGACTTCAACCCTAACAGAATGAATAAAGCAATGCAAGCCTTTCTAAGGGTAAAGACGGAACTGATAATTTTCCACAGGAGAGAGATTCCTGAAGGTGGAGGGTTGCACCTCTGACGAAAAAGTAAAGTGAGCAAGACATGAGCTCAGACCCCACATTATGATCATCTTTGCTGGAAGTTTCCCTTATGGTCTGTGAGTTTCTTGTCCCTTTTATAGGTATCACTTATTGTTCACTGAAAAACAACACAAGAAAAATAGAATGCTTTTTCAGAATAGCTTGAAAGCTAATTGTGTCCACTGTTATTCCCTTAAGACGTGAGATTTTTAAAAAACATACCCACCTCCATGGTGAAAACATCTGTTGATGTGCGTTACAGTCAATGCTGGAGGCGCATTATACCTTTTCGATGAGTTAGGGTGACAGTTAATACAGGTGCTTTTCTCCTCCTCTATCTCAGACAGGTCTGATTTTCAAGCTGGATTTTCCTTTGGAATGAAAAAAAATCATTGAGAATGTCCCTTCACTTTAGTTAGATCAACTTTAAATAATTAGACTGAGCATTTCGAAAGGAGACATGGGTGCGAACAACTAATAAGAGTGAATCACTTGCAAGTGGCGATTGCATTTCTTTTGGATGGGAGCACAGCTTTCTTATACAATGCTCTTTTCTTTTTTATTTTTTTGTACTTTTCTAGCATTTGTGATAAGAAACAAGGCGTTTCTGGAATGCTCATTTTAATTTCAAAATTCAGGCTCTTCTATGGCAAACATTTGGTGCCAGGAGGATCTGCACAATAGAGGAAGAATGTGCAGTGGGAAGTGGTGTGAATTGTGCACTTAAAATATATTCTGAAGGAACATTTTAGACAAGGGTACTTTTTCTTCATTGCAGACAAAAGTTTTCAACAGCTGGCATAATTTGTCTTAGTCTTGAGAGATATTTTCTAACTTTCAATATATAAATTAGACTGAGATGTTTGACTTTTGGAATATGTCAAAATCCATGTAGTAAATCAGGCTTAGTATGATCCTTATATAATCCATAGCAAAGATGCATTTCCCTAGATGGCTGCTAGTAAAGCATGTAGAATGTGCCCTCATCACATTGACAAACGGGATCTCAGAGCGAGAGAAGCTTAGACCACGAGTGAACAGCTTTGGCAAGGAACTCACAACTAACTTTCTCTATCTCTGAGGAGACTCAGCTAGAAAATACATTCATTACCACCTAGTATTTATGTCTTTTAGGTGCTTTACCAAGCATTTGATATTATTTAGCCTTCACAACTGTATTATGGAATCTATTTCCATTTTCCAAGAGATGAAACAAAGATTTGCCACAAACTACTATACCTTGGTTTAAGAATACGAGTAAAGCAAAGTAGAGCAAAACAGAGTCTTGGACAAAACAGGACAAACAGGAAGAAGATAGGAGGGCAAACAAAAATTATTCTCATCCATGTATTTCCCCTTATGGCTTAAACCTTATTTCTTAGCAACAAAAAAGCATGTGTGTGTTGTGTGTGTGTGTGTGTCCAGCTGTCCCCGTAAATATCTACTGTACTACAGACAATAATGAGTGAAAATCTCCAGGGTCTACAGGGAAGGGCGGGCTATACCATGTTGTTAGACACGCGGCACTTCCACCCACAGGGGCAGTTCTTCCCTGCCCTCTAGGGTGGCTGTGAGTCAGCATGGACATGGAAGGGATGTCCAGGGGGAAGATTAATAATGCTCTCTAACATAAAATGACAATGCTGTTTCCAAGGTGAACCAGACACAAACATCAATCATAGATGCATGGATAGATTTTGTGCTTGTATTTATTTATAGCCCTGATTTAAGAACAATTAGTTCTTAGGACCTGACCCTGCTTTATGGTAACCCTCATGAGGAGATGATTGAAAATATGAGTGCTAAAAGAAAAGTGTGATGAAGAAACCAGGTGGTGCCTGGTTAATAGAGGGGATAGCTTCTGGGGTCTTAAAGACTTATTTTCAAACAAGCAGCCATATAAGTGAGGTATCAACTAAGTCCACATGGAAGAAGTACACTCGGCTGCATGAGCCAATGACTGTAAATAATATGATCCAAATCTAAAGGATCACAGCAGAGCTTAAAGCAGGGTAAACACTTGGTTTGTAGAAGGCAATGGATGCTAGCGGAAGTCCAAAATCCATTTTCAGGGTCCACAGATGGATTAAGTCCCTAGTCAATTCCCTGTGATCATAGCTAAGGGATGTGAATACCCTGTTAACTGAGAGAATTCTAAAGTCAATTATGGAAGATGTAGTTAGGATAATGTTTAGCAAGCTATCAGTTATTTTCCCTTATTATCCATTTAACTTTGTTCTTATTTTTAATATTTTCTGCTTTCTTTTTTATTAAAGTTTCAATTTTTTAAACTTTGTTATTGCTGTTAGTTAAAAAGAAATATTTTTCTGTACTTGAAATCTAGACTAGGTAAATCTACAGAGGCAGTAAATGGTTCCTAGGGACTATGGCAGGAGTCTGGGTGGTGCAGTGGTTATCTGTTCGGCTGCAATCCACACGGTCGCCAGTTTGAAACCTCCAGCAGCTCCTCTGAAGAAGGCCTGTGCTCTCTCTTCCCGTCAGCAGTAGGGCGGCTGTGAGTCAGAATTGACTTGATGGCTATGAGTTTGGTTTGATTTGGGGGAGTTTGCAGGGGAGGTGGGAAAGCTAATAATAATGAGTACAAGAATGAAGACAATGTTCTAAAAGTATGGTGATGTTTGTACTACTCTTCTTGATGTGATCTAACTATTGATTTGTATGTGTGAATTGTATGCCAATAAAACTGTTGGGGGGGAAAAGTGGTGGTGCTTTGAAAAGGATAACATTGGAAGGTCTGGGATAAAGTGAGAGAAAAATGTGGAATAAAGCTCAAAATCATAAAGGCAACCAGGTTTAGTGATTGAACAGAGGTAGGTAGGTTGAACTATTGGCCTTGAGTCACTCTTTGAGTCTGGAACCAGACCCATCCTGTGATAAAATAATCAACCACGTGAGATTGAAAGGGCAGCATTCATTCAAGGGCAAAATACAAAGTCCTGCCCTTTCCGCCCGCTTCTCCCCACCCCAGCACCGCTTTGGTTGCACCATGATCGCTCTGAGTTCTGGGCTCCTCCGAAGCTAGTGCCACCGCCTCCCTTGCCGCCATCATGGTCATCTACCGGGACCTCATCAGCCATGATGAGATGTTCTCCGACATCTACAAGATCCAGGAGATCGCAGACGGGCTGTGTCTGGAAGTGGAGGGGAAGGTGGTCAGTAGGACGGAAGGTAACATCGATGACTCGCTCATTGGTGGCAATGCCTCAGCTGAAGGCCCCGATGGCGATGGAACAGAAAGCACCGTGGTCAGTGGTGTGGATATTGTCATGAACCATCACTTGCAGGAAACCAGCTTCATAAAAGAAGCCTACAAGAAGGACATCAAAGACTACATGAAATCAATCAAAGGCAAACTTAGAAACCAGAAAGAGTAAAGCCTTTTATGACAGGAGCTGCAGAACAAATCAAGCATTTCCTTGCAAATTTCAAAAACGACCAGTTCTTCATTGGTGAGAACATGAACCCAGATGGCATGGTTGCCCTCCTGGACAACCGTGAAGATGGTGTGACCCCATATATGATCTTCTTTAAGGATGGCTTAGAGATGGAGAAATGTTAAGACAGTGGGCAACTCAGGACCAGTTGCCTCATCCTAACCAGCTGCTGTTCATCCACACGACACCAGGATTTAGACAAACAGAACTGATGTCATCGTGAACTCTTCATTTACTTTTGACCTTGATTTATTTGGAGTGGAGACTTTTTTTTTAAAGGAAAAAAACTGTGTAGGTTGTTTAAAAATAAAATGCATTTAAACTCCCAAAAACAAACAAACAAACAAACAAACAAATAAAGTCCTACAAAAGAAGGAAGAATGGAAACAGGAAAACAGGGATAAGTTGGACTATCATAAGTGATTATGCGTGGAGGGGATTGCAATGGATGAGTTGAAACAAGTTGCACAGTTGAAACAGTATGCACTGTTGAATGTGAACTTGATGTTCTGCTCAGTAAAACTTCCTAATTCACAATAAAATGTTCTAAAAATATTTAAAGATTAAAATAAAATTTAAAAATGACATAAAGTTTTCATCAGTCTTTGTTATGACTTGAGACTTTAGAGGCTACCTATCCATAAGACAATACAGGCATTCTATTTTAAAGATGGGAGTAATTAAAAAAATCTCCCTCTAAGATAGACATTTTCAGCGCTTGCTCTAACCAAAAGGCTTTCAATGCAACCCTTTTCAGAGAAGTCTGTAGTGGTAGCTATGGAGACCGAGATTTGTATGGTCCATGAAGGTATTGGTTTGCTTGTTTGTAGGTCTTCCGGTGTTCATCACTTCTGATAGATTACACATTGAAAGACCCTATTTCTAAACAATGTCACATTGGCAGGTCCTAGGGTTAGGATTTCAGTAGGTCCTTTTGGGGACAGAATGTAATTGCTAATAGTTCCCTAAGAGACCAGTGCTCCTGTGAACTGGAGTCATTTGTTTTTCATGAGTAGTTATCTCTGTTCTCAATTTAAAGAGCTTAATGCCTGTGTATCTTTATATGGATTACTGGCTACAAAGTGATATAAGTTTTATTTTAAAATTATCTGACATTTTTGAGAGAGATAATTTTCAACTTTTCTAATTTTTTTGACAGCTTCATTAAGTTTCCATGTTTTTTTCAATATGGGATTTCTATAATTAAAACAACATATATACACATGCTCTTTTTTTTTGGCATCACAGTCCTTTGGTGGTGGGAGTAGGGGGCCCAGCCTTTGCTCCTGTGGAGCTGGAATTGAACCTCCATCCCAGTGGACTGCAGTCCCGCGCACAACCACTACCCCACCAGGGCTCAGCCCTACATGCTCTGCCTTTTGAAGCAGTTATAATGGTAAAATTTGCCAACATTCAGTCTTCCTGGTACTTTCTTCCATCCATCTATTCATCTGTCTTTAGTCAGGAACTCAGTGATGGTTGGTGATGTTTTTACTGGTGTGAGTCTGATGCTTTGGCATGCACAGGGAATAAAGTGACTGTGAAATCATTCACTTGTTCCGGGCTATGATCTCCCAAGACTATATACTCTCTTACTTTACTTAACGAGTGTTTTATATTTTTCCTGTTTTAGGTCACCACACTTGTAAATTGTCCCCAGAACCCATCCAACAGGAAAAAAGGACGTTCAAAAAAAGCCATAGTTCTTCTAGCTTCTGTGGAGGAAGCCACTTGGAATTTATTAGACAAGGGAGAGAAAATCGCTCAGGAAGCCACCGTTTTAAAGGAAGAGCTTACTACTGCACTTGAGGAAGTTCGCAAAGAGAGTGAGTACTCCATTTCTGGTCAGGAGCAGATTGCATATCCTCGGGGTGTTAGTTAAGCAAATTAAATGTGTGTGCACTTTGTTTTTGTTGGGTTCAGTTTATTGGATTTACATAGAGCTCTGAGGACCTAGCAGTGTGACGCAGAGTGGTTCATTAGACTGCTCCAAGGCTCAGCTCCCCACTCCTGGTTTTTTCCCTGTTGTTTTTCAGACCCTCCAGGCAACTTCTTACCCCACTAGGCCCCAGTTTATCTTTAATAAACAATAAGAAGAGCACATTTTTGTCACAGATATAACGAAAAATGACTAATGAAGCTGAAGACCATTTACTCATACATAATTAAAGTTCCTTGCAAACAGTTGGACATAGAAGTTTCAGATCTGACCACTTCAGAAATGTGCTTTCTTTTTTTCAATTCTCTGCAGGCTTAGGTTTGTAAAAAAAAAAAGTTTTCTTCATGGGAAGAAATGACACATAATTTGTGTTGATGTTGTGTTAACACTATATTAAAAGGTGTATTATTTCACCTTTTGATGTTTTTGCTTACCTTTGATGACACAGTAATTCTCCACTGAATAATTTCCTAGTGACAATATAGTAATTTCCTATTGAATTTCCTACTGAATAGCTCAAAGATGAAACATGTCATCTTTCATTTATTTCTAAAAGACTCCTCAGAGGTCTTTAATCAATGGGAGAATTTTACATATATCTCTTTGTTGCAAGGAACTATTTAGAGAGGAATAGGAAACATGAATTTTCCTGCTCAACTCTGTGAAAGGACTTGGCACCTTCAAAATTCCCCCTTATCTCCGTATCATCAAAGACAAGCCAAAACAAAGAGGCTCCCATTACCATAGAATCAACTTGTAGTGAGTCCACCTAGAGTCTTCAACGGTTAATGTTGGGGGAATTTGATCATCACAGTCTTTTCTTCTAAGGCTTCTATGGATAGAGTCAAACTTCTGATTTTTTATGAGCAGCCAATGTTTAACCAAAGAAAATCAAGAAATCTTTACTAATCACATAATCACAATGAATCTACTAGGAAGAATCTTTAGAACAAACGTATAGTACAGTGGAGTTATTGGTTAAATATTCTACATACTTGTACAATTTAAATTCTATAGGAACTCCTTGGACAATATATTGAAAGCATAAGGCCCAGGATCATTTGTAATGATTCCATTATTCCTCTCTGTTCCCCATCACCCCAGACTCATCTTTCCCCAGTGTTCTCTGTCTTAGTACTACCGCCCACTCAGTCACCAAATCACAAAGGACTCATTCTTCTTATTCCACTTTTCCTTTTATGGAGTCTCTACATACAGAAAAATCGCAGTGTCCATAAACTTCCTGGGAATAAACGTGTAAGTAGTCGGTCATTCTTAGAAGGGCAAAATAATTGCCAAAAGTTTGTATCTGTTTTTTCTTCCTTAAGCCAAGTCAACATTTTTAGCTTAGTAAATTATTTAAAAGGTAATTTTATTTTTTCTCAAAGATAAACTTATCTGAAGTCTAGGATTATGCAGTGTACCTTCCACTGTGTTCTATTATAATGTGTGAAATACATACATATGCATGTATTCATATATGCTATATACACAATCAATGCATTTGGTTAAAGATCACCAAATGCTTTACACTTATATACATTTTGATGAACTGCCAACTTGAAGAACTGCTACGTAAGTGTGTGTGGGGGGGAGCAGTGAAGCACACATACTTCTAGAATGTGGGGAATGGCCAGTGCTTGTCCTGTGGACAGGAGTGATAGTGACAGCGGGAGCGCTGTTCTCACTGTTCTCAAAAAACCTGCATTTTGGAGTGGAAATGTCAGGAAATGGGTTTTGACCCAAGCAAAGCTATGTGATATCTGGAATATATTTTAAATGGTTTCCTTCTTTGGTTTCTCTCAGTTTTTTAAAAAGGGCTTTGTTCAGTTTCATAATGTAAAGAACAAATGAAGAGCAACTAAAAGATTCAAAGTATTTTGAAAAGTAACTAAAATGGGAGTATGTTTTTGCTTGCATAGTTCTTAACTTATTTTCATGACTTTGGGAACATTTAGACACATTTCATTTAAAAGAGATATACAAGGGTAAGTCAAAAGGTATTATACTATTAGGGCATTAGTTCATATATGCATGGGTTTGTTATAAGCAAAATGTGTGTAAACATGGCCATGTGATCAGTGGATAGCTGCAGACAAGTTTCCTAGCAACAGACTAAGCTTATCCTTGTTGAAAAATGAAAGAAACCAAATTCCTTGCTATGAAGTTGGATCTGACACACAGTGACTCTGTCGGACAGGTCGAATGTTCCTTTGGGTTTCTGAGGCTGCCAATCTTTCCACGAGCAGAAGGCCTCCACTGTCTCCCACGGAGTGGCTGGTGGCGCAGATCGTTGACCTTGTGATTAGCATTCCAGCCCAGAATACTCCGCGGCTCCTCATCTCCATCGCCGGAGTTTTCACCTTACAAAGAGTGAATAAAAAGGGGAGCTCATCACATTTTGTATCTGGATTATTACATTTGTGCATAATGTTTTCAAGTTTCATCACAACTTCATCTCTCTTTTTTGGCCAAATACTGTTCTTTTGCATGCATGCACATTTTATTTATATGGTCTATTTCTAGGCTGTCCATTTCCAGTTAATTTTTCTTAAGTTAAACTCTCTGTTGGAATTCTTATGAGTGGGTTCTATTTTTTGTGTTGGGCTCACAGACGTGAACTAGACATACAAAGTGTGCCCTTATGAAGCTGACATCATCTGAATGGGGATGATATGCCACAGACAAATCCAAGACTCAGTTTTGAAGACAGTTTTATTGGTACTTCATGCCCATGTCATACAATTCAATCATATCAAGAAGAGCTGTATAAACACCACCACGATCAATTTTAGAAATTCTTCTTCCTTGTAGTCCTTATTCATGTAATTATTTTTTAATTATGGAAAATAGACCTAATAATATTCTTCAATTCAACAACTTCTATGTAAGGGTCATTTTAAAAAAGAAACACTTTTGTCATTGTGGATTAGTTGAAGATTCATACTTCAGGTCACCAATTTTGTATTCAACAATTTAAGCCACTTATCAACCCCCTAAATAGCTTTCCTTATCCACTTTCCCTCCACCCTACCCCCAGAATACTATCTTCCCTTTCAACCAATTTAATGTCTTTCTACGCTCTATCCTATGGTGTTAGCGCCCCTTCACCCCTCTTCCCATATTGCTAGCCATTAAGATCTGTTTCCTTATGTTTGAAAACAGTGTTTTCAGGCAACATTTGCCCTTTTGTGATCAACTAATTTCACTAAGCACAATGTTCTCCAACTCTTCCCCCACCCCATGAGGTGTTTTGGGTCCCTTCCTTTTTTTGGGCGACGTATAATACTCTATCACGTGAACTTAGCAGAGTTGCTTTACCCATTCTTCAACGGATGAGCAATCAGGTTGCTTCGATCTCACGTTCTGTTTGTACTAGTTAGGGCTCTCACTTCGTTAGGGTATATGCCCAGCAAAGCGATTGCTGGATTGTATGGAATTTCTATTTTTGTTGTTTTTGAAGTCTCACTCTATTGCTTTCCATGGTGATTGCAATTTTTATAGCCAAGACTCAGTTTTATTTTTTTAAATTAAAAATCGTTTTATTGGGGCCTCATACATTGTTTTTCACAATACATAAATAAACTGTGCCAAGCACCTTCACATGTTCATTGCTGTCATCATTCTCCAAACATCTGCCTTTTTCCCCTTGATCCCTTGATTCAGCTTTTCCATCCTTTCCCATCTTCCCCTGCTCTCCCTTCCCCACAACCCTCAATACTTTATAAATTATTATTGTTCTGTCATATCTTACACTGCCCTACCTCTTACCCAACCCACTCCGTTGATTCCCGTCCTTCCAATAGGAGCTTATGTGTATAACCTTGCAGTTGGTTCTGTCTCTCTACCCCACCTTCTCTCCACCCATCCAGCAGCTTCAATCTCACCACTGCCCAAAGGAGCTCATCCATTTTCGTTTTCTCATATCTCCAGCTCCCCTCTCCACCAGTGTACCTTCTCCAGTTCATCTGATTTATAAGGTAGAGTTGGGACCATGATGGTTGGGGGAGGAAGGCTTCAGGAACTAGAGGAAACTTGTATGCATCATCACTGCCCGGCTGCCCCTTGAGTGGTCTGTCTCCTCCCCATAACTCCCTTGTAAAGGGGTGACCAATTACCCACCAGTGGGTCTTAGGTCCCCACCCTGCTCTCCCCCTCATTTGTAATGATGTGATTCTTGTTCTTTGATGTTCAATACCTGCTCCTTTTAGCTCCTCTTGATCACACATGCTGGTGTGCTTTTTCCATGTGGACTTTGCTATTTTTGTGCTGAACGGTGACTCATTTATCTTCAAGTCTTTGAGACTCCAGACATTCAATCATTTGGTAGCTGGGCACCATCATTTCTTCTACTCTGTTTGCCTCTGTATCCATTTGTTTTCAGCGATTGTATCGGGAGTCAATTGGTCCATTGATTGTGATGTTTGTTCATTGATGCCTGATACCTGATTGTTTCAGCATCTCATGATCACACAGGCAGGTGAGCTTCTTTTATGGTGGGTTTTATTGCTGCTGAGCTAGATGACTGCTTGTTTATTCTCAAGCCTCAGATGCTATATCTTTATAGCTGGGCACCATCAGCTTTCTTCATCACTCTTGCTCATGCATCCACATGTCCTCAGTGGGCACTTTGGGGATGTGTGCACACAGTGATATGTGTTCCCCGCACCCCCTCCGCCCCCCAGTTTGATGTCTGTTGCCTAGACCTTTCACCACCTTGTTGTCATGCTGGCTGTTGTGCTTCTTCTGTGTGGGTGTGGTCTCTTCTCAGGTAGATGGTCTATTGTTTATCTTCCAGATTTTGAGATTCCAGACGATATATCCTTTGATAGGTGGGCACCATCGGCTTTCTTTACCATAATATTTTTGCATTGAGGGAGCACCTGGGTGAGGGCCCAAGGTCTACTTGCTACCCTAGCATTTGACCTATAGATATGTTCTTAAATTTATTCCCTCCTTATAATAGGCAATTGTATTTGTGTATGGCCATAACCTAAGTTTTGACCTCTACAAGTGTCCTTTGCCATCTAGCTCTTTCCTCTATTTCCTTCCATCTTCCTCCTGTCCCACCATCATGCTCCACTTTAATTGGCATTTCAGTGCTTCATCACAGATTAATTTCCCTTGCTTAATCCCTACCAGACCTCCCACACCCTCCTTTCCATAGATTCCGGAGCATTTGTTTCTCCCCCCGTCCACAAGCCTGTCCATGCCCCCTTCTCCTCCCCTTTCCCGTGCCCCCTAGGAACCATTGGACCTGTCATTCTTTACTCCTGACTCTGACCAGGAGTGCTCCCTTCTTGATTCGGATGGATTTTTTTGGGGGGGAGGGATCAGTCCACAATGCTTCCCCACCATGTGACTCCTGAGGTGTCCTGTGTCGCTGTCTGCTTCAGTAGGAGCCAGTGTGGCCCATCCTGTGGTTGGTTGCCCAGTCCTTTCTGTGATCCATTAGGTCCCCAGAGGGGCGTAGTCCTCTGAGCATCATATGTCGGTGTGGGGAATGGACCAGGTCTCTTCCTCTTCCTCCCTTCTTGTCTTTGTCCCTGTGGGTGTGGCATGCTGGTCCTTCCCCCAACCTGTTCTCTGCCATGCCCAGTTCTAGGGATGGGGTCAATCTGATTCTGGTTATGTCGGGCTCTGTAACTCTCTCTTTTCTTGCATCCTTCCATGTGCAAGACTCACTTTTAATTCATAAAGGGTGTGTTAGTCCGGGTAGACTAGAAAAACAAATTCATAGGCACACATGGATATAAGGGTAAGGTTTATATACAAAAGGAATGGGACATTGAGAAAGCATCCAACCCAGTCCAGTTCAAAGTCATAAGTCTGATATTAGCTCATATGCCCGATACCAGTCTATAAAGTCTCCTTCTGACTCATGAAGTTGCAGATCAGTGGTTGCAGAATCCCAGCACTCGCAGGGGTCTCCCCGTGGCTTCTCTCTTCCAGAGCGAAGGTCAATCAACAGCAACTAGTGATGGTAGAAGCAACTCAGCATTGGCAGGGGTCTCCCTGTGCTTTCTCCAGCTTCAGAGATCTAGTTCCAGCAGGGTAAAGCTGTGTGGCTTCTCCTCTGGCTCTTCCAGCCCATTGGATGCTGCCATCTTGTCTTGTGCAGTTCATTGTCATCTTGGAGACTGACTTCCAACAACTGGGGAGATGGCCTCTCATCTCCACATGGAAAATATCATGAGATTTTCCAGAAGTCTCAGGAGAAAAAGTCTCAGAGTCTCAGGAGAAAGTTTTGCCCACACAGAGGCCTCATTGACTACTCAATGGCTATCTCCAGATTAAACAAGCTAGACTCCACCCCTAGACTTCCAACCAATAATGAAATTGGCATAACGAATATATAACCACCACAAAGGGCATAATGTTTACTTGTCCTTGGAATATTTAAAAATAATATTAATATGCAGTCGTTTTCTCATGTGAGCATTAATTTCTTTATATTACTAAAAACATTTCTGGATTCTAGCTAAAATACAATAACTATAAAAAAACATGAGATCTGAAATGTTTTCTTGGAAAGATGCAAATACAACTCATGGTTCTACTGGCCAGACAAGTCAGGGTGCTTCCACAGGAGGGGCACAGTCATAGGTAAGCCTCTCTGTTCTTTGGTGTGAATTATTTGGAGGTGCCTATGCAGTTTGACATCAGTAATCTTGGCAGCTATGCTTACAATTGCTGGCAATGAAAAAGGTATGCTGTAAGCTTCATATTCATGTATGTCAAGTGGGAGGGGACTTCCAAATGGGTTGGAAGCCTGCCAGTGCTAAAATTCTTCACATCTATTTTTAACTGTGGGATTCCATGAAGGTCATTATGAGCCAGTTGGAGAGCAAGAAAGATTAATGAGGAGTTCTTGACTCCTTCAGGCTTCTTCTAAGTATAGCGCTCCTTCCCAACTATGAGGCCATGGTATTTCGCGTGAGCATTCTGTGCCCTCTAGTCTCTAAGGCAGGAGACTGCCAACCATATATTTGTAAAGCTAAGTCTACAGCAAGATAATTTGCCCACTTGGCAAAGTTCACATGTTTTCCTAGTAGGTAGGTGATGTGGCTAGTAGCTAGGGGATAGTTTCCTTTCCTGCAAGAAAACCTTTGTATTAAAAATATACTCATTCTCCATAATACATGCATTCAGGACATATTATTTAAATGCATTTTTTACTTATTTCTTCCTCTCTCTCTCTATTTCTTTATTTCCATGAGCTGTAAACCCCAGGTTTATGGATATACATATTTTTCCTGTTAGGAATTAAGGATCAAGATTTACTGTCATCCATATTAGTCAATGAAAATAACTACTTCTAAAAATGATTATTCCTGGAAAATGATATCCTGGAAGTGTAATTAATCTCCATAATAGCATTCTTGTGTTCTGATTTAAACAATAAATGACATAAATCTTCCGATATTGAGCATTTAAAATTATATTTCTGATTAAATGTATTATATTGGTATTATTGGTATAGGGAAGTTAATTCTATTCTAAGAATTACAGTTTTAAAAAAATTGATTCATGTTCATCTGGATCACCTGTTTTGGAAAGGCATATCTATGAAAACTTCGCTCTACTTAGAAAGGAGATGACTTGTCCAATCTTAGTTCACTGTCATTACGTTACAGGTCAGCATCACCCACTCTGCTCAGCAGCATCGTGGATAGGACCTAGAGAAAATGTTTGGAATTTCCCACCATCTACTCACTGCCTATATATGGTTTCAAAGGCAACAGCTGCTGGCCACATTATTTCCATCTATTGCTAGGCTGATGTTGTATGCATTTAACAGTTATCATAGCACAGGAGTGTTCTTAGATAAGTGTAAGTCACAAACGCAGTAATCTTTTTCAACTAAATGTGCTTCAGAAGAGGTTGTTCATTCTTCATTTGAAAGGGAATGATGAAATCTTATATTAACACATTTTAGCATGCATACATGGTATTTTGTAGCTGGCAGGTTGTTTATGGAAACACTTCCATTGAAGACTGATGAGCTAATTAGTTACATTGCTTGTAAACTACTAATTGCTGGAAAACAGTCAACATGGCATCCCTCAGTGTTTTGCTTGAAAAATCTGCAGCAAGCTGTACTTGTAGTGCATTTGATTTTCTCAGCAAACTTCAGTGTGATCCATGTTGAAGTGTTGTTTGGACTAGTGGGAAGTGCATTTGCACATATATGTTCGGATTCAAGATTTTAGTCACTTGACATGTTGAATTTATGACATATAGGCAGGCTGATTTGAGAAATAACAGTAAAAAAATTTGAAACTACTAGTTACTGTGAAGCATGCATGATTTACTTTGATGTGTAATTCAAATACAGCAGCAAAGATTTAGTGCATGTTAACAGATTGATTTATAAATGATGTGTCTCTGAATCCAAAAGGTAGTCCAGAATCTTGACGGGGAAAGAGACAGTGTTAGCCAGGGTGTGGCTCTCCGCTGTAGCCAGAGAAATGGAGCCCCTGTCAGCCACTTTGTTGATGTGTGCCAAGGTAGCAGAGTGAGAACAATGGTCCCAAATTCACAGTCTCAGAGTCTGGCTGAGCATTATAGTTTTGCTGCAGAGCCTAGTGTTAAAGAATGCATTATGTTGGACTTAGATGAACAACAAACAACAAAGAGTGCATTATGTTACAGGCAATTTTGCCTGTTCAGAAATCAGGCCCTTCTGAATTCCTGTCCTTGACTTTCGCTTTTTCATCTCCTCACTCAGTTTCAAAGGACGTGGTGTTCTTCTACTTTTAAAAATTAATTTTTTAAATGATATCCTGAATCCCAGACAATGTCTTCCCTTTCTTTGAAAAACTTTTCTCTGGCAATTGTTTGGCATGTTCCTTCATCTTCCTTTGAACTGTTTTTTTTTTCTTCACATATATTAACTTATTCTTACCGGATGGTGATCACACATTCAATAAAAATTCTACTTCCTTTAAATCTGCTCCCTCCTAAAGCTCCTCTTCTATCTCACCTTTTCCATTTGATTGCCTCTGCCTATCTGTTGCTAACTCCAATGATTTTTGCAGTTTCAATGGTTGTCAACTCTTTTCTAAAAATCATTTTATTAGGAGTTCATACAGCTCTTATCACAATCCACCCATCCATCCATCCACCCATCCATCACCATCCATTATGTCAAGTACATTTGTACATTTGTTGTCATAATCATTTTCAAAACATTTTCTTTCTACTTGAGCCCTTGGTATCAACTCATTTTTCCCTCCCTCCCTCAATAAACCTTGATAATTTATAAATTATTATTATTTTCTCATGCATTACACTGACTGTTATCTCCCTTCTGTTGTCCATCCCCCAGTGAGGGAGTTATATGTAGATCATTGTGATTGGTACCTCCTCCCTCCTCTCCCTTCTTCTTCCCCTCCTGCTATCTCTACTTTCATTATTGGTCCAGAGCAGTTTAACTGTCCTGGATTCCCTGTGTTCTCAGTTCTTATCAGTCCTGTGTACATGCTCTGGTCTAGCTGGATTTGTGAGGTAGAATTGGGTTCATGGTACTGTGTGTGTGGGGAAGCATTAAAGAACTAAAGGAAAGTTGTATGTACTGCACCATGACTGGCTTGTTTCTTCCTTATGACCCTTCTGTAAAGGAATGTCTATTTGTCTACAGATGGGCTTTGGGTCTCCACTCACAATGCCCCTCATTCATATTGAAGTGATTTTTCATTGGGGGTCTTTGATGCCTAATACCTGATTCCATCAACACCTCACAATCACACAGGCTGGTGTGCTCTTTCCGTGTGGACTTTGTTGCTTTTCAGCTAGATGGCTGCTTGTTTATCTTCAAGCCTTCAAGACCCCAGACACTATATCTCTTGATAGCTGAGCACCATCAGCTTTCTTCACCACATTTGCTTATGTACCCATTTTGTCTTCAACAACTGTGTCAGAAAGGTAAGCATCATGGAATGCCAGATTATTAGAACAAAGTCTTCTTGGATTGAGGAAGTATTTGAGTAGAGGCCCAAGGTCCATCCTACTTTGACACAGCATATAAATATATGTACAAAGATTTATTTCCCCAATATTATATATTAATATGTTTACATATGTACATGCCTGTATTTGGAACTCTATAAATGCCTTTAGCCTCCTAATTCTTTCCTCTATTTCCTTTTACTTTCTTCTTGTCCCACTGTCATGTTTTGCCTTCATTAGGGTTTCAGTAATTCCTCTCAATTACATTGCCCTTGATCAAGCCCTACCCGGTATCTGACGCCCTCCTGGCCATCAATTTTAGATCAGTTGTTGCTCCTTTGTCCCTCAGTTAATTCCCATTTCCTTGCCCCTGTCTCCCCATCTCCTGTGTCCCTCCTGGAAAGGAGGATCCCATTGCTTTCTCTTCCTGATTGTTTATTCTGCCTATCTTATCTGGATAGACATGTGGAGACAATTATAAGCAAAGAAACAAGGCACAGCAAACCAACACAACAAAAGAAAACAACTCCCTGTCCAAACAACAACAACAACAACAACAACCCAACAACTCAAAAAAGAAAAGCCTATAAATACTTCCAGGTCTGTTTGTTGACCTTTAGGAGTGTTTTCCAGTCGAGTCTGATGGGGTGCTATGCCCTGGCCCCAAAGTCTACTTTCGGTGTTCTCTGTGGACTTCGTTGCTTTGCTCCCCTTGCTGCTTTGTTGCACTCCATTAGTGTTTTGCCCTGGTGTGGTGTGGTCAGACCAGGCACAATTCCCATATTGTGTCTCCAGTCTTCTCCCTCATAGTGCTATGGGTCAGTGAGGGAAGTCTTGTCTCGCGGTGAGGCCAGCTCTGTAGGCAGTCCTCTGTGTGCATTGGCTGCTCTGAGCAGGAATATCACCCTTGGAGCTTGGTATCATCACTGTCTTTTCCCTGATTTTGTTCATCACTCTTAATCGAGATTCAATGCTCCTTAAGCAATACCCCAACTGACTCTTTCCTTTCCTGTTCCTATTCCTACCACCTTGTTGTTCTTGTGTTCTTCTTCTTACTGGGTGAAACCAAGTCATTTTTTAAAAAACTCATTTGAAAGTGTAGAACTATCCCAAGGTGTAAAAAATGACTTATTTTGTTTGCTATGTCTGAGACTGATTTTGTTCATCACTCTTAATAGAGATTCAATACTCCTTAAGCAATACCCCAACTGACTCTTTCCTTTCCTGTTCCTATTCCCACCACCTTGTTGTTCTTGTGTTCTTCTTCTTACTGGGTGAAACCAAGTCATTTTTTTAAAAACTCATTTGAAAGTGTAGAACTATCCCAAGGTGTAAAAAATGACTTATTTTGTTTGCTATGTCTGAGACTATACACAGCAGAAATGTACAAATTCAACCATTTCTACCTGTGCAATTCAATGACACTGATTATATTCTTTGAGTTGTACTGCCTTTCTTACACTTTCCCCCAAAGACTGTTTTCCCCTCATTACCATAAATTTACTTCCCTAGAAGTTTCTTCCTGATTTTTTCCAATTGCTAGATACCAAAAGAGCACATTGCTCAAGGCAGAACTTCTGTACATGAATAACTATCTCCTTTGCCATGAGACAGGATTGAATGATTTCTGAAGAATTTGAAAAAAAAAAAGATTCCATAGAAGAAGCATGACCCAAAGTGGGGAGATGTAGAACAGAATTTCAAATACTTTTGGATGCCAGGAAGGATCCCTGGTGATGCAATTTGTTACATATTGGGTGGCTAACCCCAAGGTTAGCAGTCCCAAACTGCTCTAAAGCTGCTAGACTTTCTGACCTCAAGAGGACGTATAATCTCAGAAACTCATAGAGGAAGTTTTACCATGTCCTCGGCCTCCCTGGAGTTGGTATCAACTTGAGGCAGTGAGTTTGTTTCATATCTATGGATTCCTCATTTTCTGGAGTCTTCTTAGAACTAACAGTAAAGATAATCCAACAGTGATTTTTTTTAAGCCTTAGACTTGGTCTCTCTTCTTTCCCTTTCTTTTTTTTTTTTTTTTCATTTTTTAAGCTTTTATTATGACTCCTCTGCTGACATTTTTTAAAAGTTATGTTTGCTCATATAAAGTCTTACTGTCAAACTTTGAATGCTTCTAAATCACTTTCCTATATTAAAACTAAGACAATAGTGCTTAAGTTACTCCCACAAATAATGGTCATTGTTTAAAATACTCAGTGCTCAACACACTGGATGGAACTTGCGTCTTTATTAGTGACTAATGTTATCCACTGTGGTCAGCACTACCATTTTAACTGTCTGTGGCGTGATATCACTTGCATCTTTTGGAATTGCCTTACACTTATTGTGGATTTACTGAATTCAATGCAACCTTTATAACTTTTTTATCTATGACATCATGTGACTTGAAATTTCAGCATATTAGATGCAGTTTATTTGGATAGCGAGACACCCCATAGTTTAGGCTTTGCTCTGTATCTTTGGCTATTTCTTTTCAATTCTTTTAGTTCATCCTTCTTTAACTGGTTATCCGATATCGTAATTCCTCAAAGCTTGTACATTATATTGGTTGCATAGAAAGCAAACTGAGAAATAAAATTTATGCTAGATTTAGGCAGACCTTACAGGTTCTTGAATGATTAGCTAAAGTTATTAGTGTCCACAGTGTATGATATGAAGAGGTAATAACAATTTGTAAATTATTAGGAGTTCTTGGGGGAGAAAAAGAGGGAAGGGAAATATGGGGAGTTGGAATTTAAAAAAAGAACTAGAAGAAAGAGGGAAAGAGGAGCTTATGCTGGGGGCTCAAGTAGAAAATATTTGGAAATGAATGTGGTAACATGTGTACAAGTGTGTAAGAGCCCCCCCCCCCAAATCTATATTTTAAAAGAAAGATATGTGTCCATGAGGAACTTTTGATCCAGATAATAACAAGACTAGGGATGTGCTTTAGGAAGATTTATCTAACATTGATATGAAATAATTCTATTTTTCTAACATAAAAGATAGTGAAGCTATGTCTTCCACAGTACCTCTCTAAGATTAATGACATCATCAATGACGACAACAATGGTGGGATGATGATAATATTAATTAGCATTTTATGTCTGGATGTGATAATGCACATGAGGGTTGAGCATAGTGGGACAGGCCTAGCAGTGAGTGGGTTACATGTTGGGATGTAAACCACAAGGTCAGAAGTTCAAAACTACCAGCCAATTCATGGGAGAAAGATGAGGCTTACGCCTCCCATAAAGAGTTAGAGCCTTTTCATTAATTTAGTTATCATGAAGTCTTTAGGAGCTTGTGAGAGGCTGGAAGGTCTACTAAAAACAATAACTTTTCAAGTAAAAGATAATATTCCCTTTTACTTATCTTTGCTTGGAAGCATACAATCTGGAAGATAAAAGCACCTGCAAGGTTAAGCCTGGAGAACTAATGCTGATAAGGTTTAGGGTACAAAAAGGGACAGCATTCCATAGCTATACTTTCTCTTTTCACCCTCTTGAGAGCAGACTGTGAGATAGAAGACAGGAGTATACTTGTTATCTTAGGTAAATTTATAGGCTTAGGCAAATTATGAATAACTTATAATTCTAAAAAAAATTTCACACTGAGCTTCTGTTAAGGGTATTGGAAAATTCTGGAAATAGTGGTGGTGGTTGCACAAAATAATGAGTTTAATTAACGTCATTGAATCATATGTGCTAAAATGGTTGACATGGCAAATGTTTTGTTTATATGTACATTATATCTATATTATGTAATAATGTCTATGATAATAACTATATTGATAGATGTACATACACTCACCACAATAGACAAGAGTGGGAGTAATTTCAGAAACCTGGGGTTAAGATGAAAAGAAGAGTCAAACATTGTTAAAAGAATGCAAACTTCTAGATTATCGACTGAAGGAAATCAAACATGAAATGTGCCATTCCTGTGCTAGGTCACATACTGAGAATTTCACTAAAGACATAAAAGTTCTGTTCTCTCATTTCAAAGAACTTAAGGTTCGGGTACTTATAATTTTAGATCATTACATGAGAATAACTATAGCACAAATTCAACATTTTGCAATATCTTTTATACAAAAATGTTAACAGAGGATAAAGAGGTGGAAAGATTAGAATAAAGATGCCCCATTGAGAACTGTCTAGGAGAAGGTGAATTTTGATATGGAAAATCATGAAAACTTGGGAGCAAGATGTGCACATTACAGAATCAAAGAGTGCAGGCCAGCTCATGTCAAACAGCAAGCTTCCTGTTCTGCTCCTTCCTGCCTTCCGTCCACATCCCAGGTACTGATTCTGAGTTGGGCTGTGACCCACATGCCCACCAGTTTGAAACTGCCTTCAGCTCCGTGGGAGAGACTGGGCTTTCTCGTTCCATAAGCAGTCAGTCTCAGAAAGGCACCGGTGCTCGCTATGAGTCCACACCGACTCAATGGCAGTGAGTGTGCTGATCCCATCATTTATTAATGAAAGCTTTCTACTCCTTTCCTCAATCAATTTAAGCCACATTTAGTTACTCTCTGTTTAATGAGATATAAAGGGTTTCTTTAGCTCTGCTATCTCTGTCCTCTCTCTTCTTCTTCTCATGTTGGATAACTTGGTATTGTTTTTAGAAACCTTTGTGGGTAAAGTAAGAACAACAGCACCCATTACAATTCCTTGCTCTTCTACATACTAATCTCTGCCATCTACCTTTGCATCTTTAATTTCTCTCTTTCCTTGATTTATGGATTGAATTGTGTCGCCCCAAGATAGATGATGACTATCTGGGTCACGGTTTCCAGTATTAGGTAATTTCCCTCCATTTTGTGATCTTAAACAATTACAGTATCTTGTGTGTTTCAATGCCGACCTGTATGATGTTAATAAAGCAGGATTAGAGGCAGTTATGTTAATAAGGAAAGATACAATCTATAGGATTAGGCTATATTTTGAGTCAATCTCATTTGAGATACCCAGAAGAATATTGATGACAAGGACATTCTCTCAGAGTTGGCAGAGAGAGACCTTTTTCCTAGATCTCTTGCTCTGATTTCAAAATTATAGCCTCCTAAGCTATGAGAAAATAAATTCTATTTGTTAAAGTCATCCACTGGTGGTATTTCTGAGATAGCAGGACTCTATAACTAAGACAATTGTCAAGTATGTTATTTTCTTTTTTTTTTTTGTGGGCATCATTGCCTCTGGTGGTCGTGGGCGCTACCCAGTGCCACTCCTGAGAGCTGCCGCTGGATTCGAACCTCCAAGCCCGCAGGCTGCAGTCCCACACTCAACCACTTAACGCCACCCAGGCTCAGCCCAAGTATGTTATTTTCAAATCCAAAATGCAACCATAAACCAAAATGCAACACAGCCATCTGTGTTTGTTTTTTATTTTTTTTTGGTGGGGCATCACTGCCCCTTGGTGGGAGTGGGAGGCCCAGCCTTGCTCTTGGAGAGCTGCTGCTGGATTTGAACCACCAAGACCGTGGACTGCAGTCCCTCACTCAACTGCTACGCCATCGGGGCTCAGCAGAAGTCATCTGTGTTTGTACACTAGCTGATTGCAAAAGTTGAAAATGAATGTAAAATTTAATGTTCTTGTGACTCTATAATTATATCTACTTCAGAGTAGGTAAACTAGTACACTAAATTTGCATTTTCCTCTCTAGAAATTCATTGTCATAACTTCTGAGACAATTAAAAGAGAAGGATTCCATGAGCAAAGTCAAGTGGATATTCTTCCTTATTGCTTACATTTAGTTATACTACAGTTTGATGTAGCTCACATTTGGACTATGAGCTTCCTACACAGTTGTGTTTACTTTCTCTGGAGGGTCTGCACTTGTTGACCACATTCTGAATTCAGTCCCTTTGGCAATGATAAAGCTGCTTCATGGAATCTCTTCCAAAGAGATCTCATTTCTGAAATAATCCTCATTTTTGTTCAATTTTATTTCAATTTGAATGACATTTTGAGATATCTCTCGGTTAGACATGCCATCTCTTTTATCCCAGTGCTATCTTTTTAGCATTATCCTTTCTCTTGTTCTCCTTCTTCCTTCTTTGTGTTTCAGGATAATTAGAGTTTTACTCTGGGATTCAAGGGGAAAGTAGATGCTTTAGAGACTTCTGGATTATTTCATTAATTTTTTATAATTCCTTTTGGTCTGACTAGGGCTAGGGAGAGTAAGTGCCGAGTCGACTGCTGCTCTGCAAGCTGTGAAAGGGGGAGATGGAGGTTGGGTCACAGTCTTTCTCAACGAGGATCTCAATCACCCCCATTTTCAGACTCACTCAAGACTGTTTCTGCCTTGAATCACACCTGTCAACTGCAAGCCATAACCTCTTTATATTCCATTGGGCAGAGTGAGTCCTATGCAGACTCCTTCATATCACCTTCTAGGTGACCATTTATTGTTCTTGTTTACATCTGCCAACATCCTTCAATTTTCCATGTTTTATAAGGCTATCAATTGCTGCTGACATTGTGACAATTTTGTTATGTTTTATTCTTATTTTTCTAGTTTTCTACTGGGGCTTCTGGTATAAGCAATGGCCTGAGCAAAGGAAGGTTAGAATGTTAACAGATAGATGGCAAAAAGATTACCTAGGCAAAGGATGAATTCAGTGAAGCTAAATAATTCAGGATGTGCTCTGATTCAACGTTAAAGCAACCTTTAAACAGGAAAAAATTGCATTCGACATACAGGAAATCAGGGAACATTGGTAAGTTCTTTAAAGTTGAGTATTATTATTATGAATATAACTTACCAGACTCGATTTAATGATAAAAATGTTAGAAACTTCTGAAGATAATTTTTGAGGCAGGATTTTATACAAAGTAAATAGGTCTTCTACATTTTTGCTTTAATTTCAAGCTTTGAATTTGAGACTTACTCTAAGTAAAGAGATACTTTATTTATCTTGTTTAAAATGCCACATATAAAAAATAATGAGGGGGCAATGTAATATATTAGTTAAGATTTTGCCTTAGATCCTCTCTTGTAACTATTAGGAATGTTGTATTAAGCATAAGGTTCTTAGTTTATGAATGGCACATGATAAGCAGTCTTTAATTAGTTATTTATTAGAATAGTACCTTAAATTAATATAATATCATGCTTTAAAATAATTTAACATATATTATCTGGCATGATGTTGATAAGCTCTCATGAAAGAATATGATGGATATCAATATTTCCGTTTTAAGAGAAATGGAGTTGAGGGACAGAGGACAAGCCAACATAAAATATAGCTTTAAGTCTCCTTTGTAACTGTAAACAGCCCTGGCCTCTGAAGCCAGACTTGCAGCTGTGCTGCCATTCACTTGTTAATTTTGAAGATCACGATATGCTAATTGCCTAAACTTGCTTGCCCTATAAAACTGGCTTACTTCTCACAAATCAAAAAAAAAAAAAAAAAAAAAAAAGAACCCCACCCCATCCCAGAAAAGATGTAACTACTGACACAACGTATGTATGTATGTATGTATGTACACATTATGATGAGTGCTGTATGAGTCCCCAATAAAATGAATTAAAAAAATATATAGCTTTAAATAGGCCAAGCATCACACAATTTTTTAGTTGTATTTTAAGTAGCATAACTGTCTTAGTGGATACTATAGGTTGGCTTACCTGACCTAGTCCAACTTTTAAAATAGAGTGCCCTCTAATAATACTGCAACAGAAATGGAAAAGGTAAAAATTACATTTTCTAGATTCTCTGGTAGATAGATATGTGGCTTAGGTCCTTCCACAAAGGTGGATACCTATAAAACTTAGAAACAGAAAGTGAAAAAAAATACAGGGCATGCATTTTGCTCATCTGTTGCAATAGCAAATGTTCTAAAGTCTGGTTTCTAATAATAGAGATGCTGAGTGATGGGTGGTGTCAGTAGTGAGTTTTCCACTGAAATAGAAGTGCACGAGGATTGGAAGTTTTTCTTGATGGGTGAGCTGGCTGCACAGTATCCAAACCTGCCTTTTGTGAGCATTGTGGAAATTCTGTTAGTGATCTAAATACCAAGAATACATTTTTTCTTTTAAGTTAGCTGGAGTGGGTTCTGTTATTTACAATTAAGACCTCTGTTAGATACACATGCCAGTTCCTGATCTGTCTCTCAGAAGCAGACTCACATTAGCCAAAATCATGAGACTGAGATGAAAAATTAGCACTATTTAAAATTTATAATGGAAACTAAGGTCATTAGGTAGAACAGAATACATCAGTACAGCCAGTATGTGTTCACATAGACAGAATAATATAAAGAACATTAATAATCAACAGAAAATTGCTTAATGAGATGGAAATAGAACAAAAGAAGTTGAATAAATAGACTGTTTAATGGTATACAGTTTACAACTCTCAAATTCACATATTATTTCTGTACAGGTAATTTTTTTAAAAAAATAATTTTACTGGGGGCTCTTACAGCTATTATAACATTCAGTACATCAACAGATAATCTTAAAATGGAGTTACTGTGTTAAAAGTTTTTATATAAAGCTCTTTCCTTATTAGAAAGAGTTTGAGTGAACATCACCAATTATTGTGATTATCTTTTTTCTGTGGCTGGGAAAAATCCTTTTAAAATCTTACTGTAATAAAAAATATAATAAAATGTTTCCATTTTTAACAATTTTACATGTACAATTCACCATGTTGTGCAACCACCACCATTATGTAGATTCCAAAGTATTCATCACCCCAATTAGAAACTTCTTAGGCAGTAACTTCCCATCTTCCAAATAAATTTTTATCTCTCTGCCTTGTCTGTCTATGTATTTTATGTAAATGGACTCATGCAATATTTGTTCTTTTGTGTCTAATTTCACATAAAGGTTTATTCACGTCATATCATGCATTAGAACTTTTTTATCTTTTTGGCTAAATAATATCCCATTGCATAGACAGACCACATCTTGCTTATCCATTTCTCTGTTGATAAGCATTTGGGTAGTTTGCCCCTTTTGACTATTTTGAATAACATTGCGATGAATATAGGAGTCCACCACCTCCACAAATGTTTTGATCACTAATATATATCTTTAGACATGCTAGTATTTTAATGACTTTGTAGTCAAGATTAGCCATTGACTGTAGCCTGAGATCCATTCTGTTTACTTAAGATGTCTTTTCATTTTAGTCTCACAATATAATTCACCACTACTATCTTCTTGGGTTTGGAGCCCTGGTAGTGTAGTAGGTTATGTCTGGGGCTCTATTATCAAGTGTGTTAGTCCAGGTAGATTAGAGAAGCAAATTCAGGGAGACTCACATGTGTATAAGAAAGAGTTTTATATTTTACGATGCTCAACTTCCCCACATAATTGCTAAAGGCAAAGTGAGTGTATAAGCAAATGTGGTGAAGAAAGCTGATGATGCCCAGCTGTCAAAAGATATAGTGTCTGGGGTCTTAAAGACTTGAAGATAAAGAAGCAGTCATCTAGCTCAGAAGCAACAAAACCCACATGGAAGAAGCACACCAGGCTATGCGAGCACAAGATGCTGATGGGATCAGGTAACAGGCATCAAAGGACAAAAAATTGTATCATCGTGAATGAGTGGGAGTGCGGAGTGGGGACCCAAAGTTCATCTCTAGGCAAATGGACATCTCCTTATAGAAGAGTCATGGGGGAGGGGGTGAGCCAGTCAGGGTGCAGTGTAGCAATGATGAAACATACAACTTTCCTTTAGTTCTTTAATGCTTTCTCCACCCCCACCCCCCACCGGCAACTATCATGATCCTAATTCTACATTACAAATCTGGCTAGACCAGAGGATGTACAAATAGAAATAGAAATAGAAAATCAGAAATAGAAATAGAAATCAGAAACACAGGAAATCCAGGATAGATGAACAACTCAGGACCAGTAGTGAGAGTGGTGATATTGGGAAGATGGAGGAAAGGTAGAGTAGAGAGGGGAACTGATCACAATGATCTACATATAACCCCCTCTCCAGGGGACATACAACAGAAAAGTGGGTTAAAGGAGACTGTGCAGTGTAAGACATGACAAAATAATGACATAAATTATCAAGTATTCGTGAGGGAGGGGTGTAGGGAGAGAGGGGAAAAATGTGGAGCTGATAGCAAGGGCTTAAGTGGAAAGCAAATGTTTTGAGAGTGATGATGTCAACAAATGTACAAATGTGCTTGCCACAAAGGATCTATGTATGTATTGTGATAAGAATTGTATGACCCCCCCAAAAAAAAACAATTTAAAAAAAGGGAAAAAGGGAAAAAAGAGCTTTATATAAAAGAGCACTTCTATAGTAAGAAATCATCCCAGCCCAGTCCAGTTCAAGTCTGTAAGTCTGATATTAGCCCTTATATTCAATTCCAGTCTATGAATTCCTCTTCAGACTCATGCAACACATTCAATAATGCTGAATAGAGAAAGATCATAGGCCAGTGTGGGGGATCCAGTGACAATGGAAGCTTCTCACCACAGGCATGTTTTTCTCCATGTGGCTACTACAGCTATAAGGCTCTGGTTCCATTTGCGTGTAGCTCCATGTGACTTTTCAGCAGGAAGACGAAACAGAGTCTCTTTGTGTATATGACCTTTAGTGAGCTATTTATCTCTGTGGTACTTCCAAATGATGTCATCAAGCTGCAACCTGATTGACTAGACTCCAAATTTTCACAAGTTGACATCAGATTATGTCACTACCACAGACCACCCCTTGTCAGCTTGACATTTTTACACATCTTTCTAGCCACAAAAATTTTAATAAAGCAATAATAAAATCATATTGGTACCTAACAAGTTAAAACTAAAATGCATGCTGCTTAATATATACCAAAGCCTCATTTGAGCATAATATTCTATAAGTGAAAAACACAACAATGTTCTATGCCTAACAGTTAAATGAACACCAACACCTTAATCCTATAATCTTTGAATATATTCCCCCACCTATCAAAATTTGTAAGCCAGCCACTTTATTACTTTATATACCCAATTTTGATTATCCAATTTCTATGCTGCCCACTTACATCAGCCCAGTGTTCTGAAGACACAAACACATTTTTTGATGTGAAGAATCTCCATTCCAGTTGTAACTTTGTGAAGTCCTCATCCATAAGCAAAGTCAAGTAAGGACAAACCATGCATAAAGTCAGCAACAATATGTACCAGTTCACAGGCTCAAATAACTTCTCTTCATATGGTTGAGATCTGGTCAGCTCAATGTGGACTACCTCGTTTAGCCTCAGTAGGGTGCCCACTGCCTGTATTCCCGTTAGACCATGGGCCCGGCCCATTACCAAATCTCAACTGCTCTAGCTCCCTTCTGCTAGATCATGAACTTAAGAACTTCAGTCAGCCCACTCTGTTTTTCTCTTCTAGTCCCTATGAACCAGATCCACAGGTGCCAGTGGCCAGACTCCATCTGTCCCTTTGTTTCTGCATGTCTTTCATTTCCACAGATACCAAAAGCAAAGAACAAAGCATTAGGGTAAAGATCAGCAGTTTGAAATCACCAGCTGCCCCACAGGAGAAAGTGGAACCTTTCTGTCTCTAGCAATACGCAGCCTCAGAAAGTCAAAGGGGCAGTCCTGCTCTGTCAGATAGCTTGCTATGAGACAGACGCACTTGATGGTGATGAGTTGCTGCAGTTTAGTTTTCTTAGATGTCAGAAGAAAATTTATTTCTCTTTTGGGTCACTCTCTCCTCCAATTCACTATAAAGTTAATATGTGTGTAATGACTATAAAGTTAAATTTTCTTTGAGAAAAAGCTTTTTCATATTTCGAATGCTATTCCCTACGTGCTGCTGAGTGGAAATCAGTACTCACAATATCAAGACTACTTTCATGTCACTTGGCTTGCAAACACTTTAACTCAAAGATTTTTTGAGTTAATAATAACAAGATAAGTGGATTGTAAAATGTTCTTTTTGACCTATCTTCTAATATGCTCTTCTAGAGTTAGAATTTATTAACTCATCTCAAACAAAAGAACTTTTAAGAGATGCTGGATTGACTTCAAAATAACAATGACAGTATACTTGTTGAATTGAGTAAACCAAGGTAAAATAAATTTATTTTATCACACAATAAAAGATTTTAACATAGAAACTCCAGGAGCTTAGAAGGTAGTTCATCTGAGTGCTTAAAAAGAATGGTGTTATGGAAGTTGGTTGAAGAGTATACTCTTTACAGTGACTATTTTTATCTCATGTATATGCACATATATGTACAGCACATATTAAAAAAATTAATGGTTGTGTAACAAAATGAAAGGAGCCAAAATATTCCTAGATACAGAAAAACATATCATAGGATAAGAAAATTTCATCTCACACATATCATAGAAAATGAGTTTAAAAAAGAGAATCAGAGAAAGAAAATTGAATCATAGGTCTTTAAAATAGTGGTGTATGAAAAATGTCAGCTTTATTTAAAATTATCTCAATAATTTGGCTGCTCCTAGCCTAACCACTAATAAGTATTATAAAGAATTATAAGAAACTATACAAGTGATAATTATTTCATTTAAATTGCATGATCTGTAATATTAACAATCTGCAATATGCAGAAGACAAAATTTTCCTTGCTGGAAGTAAGAATATCTTGAAACATTTAGTGATCAAGGTCAAAGACAACAGCTTTCAGTTTGGATTATACCATAGCATAAAGAAAACGAAAATCCTCTTTACTTGGCAAGTAAGCAAATTATGATGAATGGAGAAAAAAAGAATTTTTAAAGGATTCCATTTTACTTGAACTCACAATTAAGACCCATGGAAGCGGTATTCAAGAAATGAAATAAGAGGGGGAATTCAAGATGAAAAGCTAAGCAGGTACATTACTCTGACAGAAAACAAAATTTGGAAGCAAGCTAATGACTCCAAAGTAATCATATTTAGGATTATTCAGCAGATTGTGAGAAAGAGCAAGAAAAACAAAAATGACAGAAAGGAGATAATACATAAAATTTAAGAAAGCATCAATAAATTTATTTATTTATTTAAAATTATCTCAAGAATTTGGCTACTCCTAGCCTATCACTAATAAGTATTATAAAGAATTATAAGAAACTATACAAGTGGTAATTATTTCATTAGAATTATTCCAACTTCCATAACACCATTCTTTTTAAGCACTCAGATGAACTACCTTCTAAACTCCTGGAGTTTCTATGTTAAAATCTTTTATTGTGTGATAGAATAAATTTATTTTACCTTGGTTTACTCAATTCAACAAGTATACTGTCATTGTTATTTTGAAGTCAATTATTTCATTGGAAAATTTGGAAAAACAGTGCAAGAACAAATTGCCAAAATAGATAGGATATTAGAAACTGTATAAAACAACTAATAGAAATCCAGAAGATGAATACTAAAATCCCAGAAATACATAGTGTATTGAAAGGACAAAGGAGTAGAATTTAATCAATGGAAGACAGAATTAGTGAAATGTTAACCTTTTAGCAGAAATTCAATCAGTAAAAGTCCTCTCCCTCATTAATAAAAGCATGGAGAAAATTGTCAAAATTTTTCTAATATTTCTCTAATATAATGAAATATGAGAAGATATGAATTTAAGAATCTTCAATACTTAAGATATGATAGCACCCTCAAAAGACATAAATATACATAAACAAACTTTCCAAAACTGGAGACAGAGAAGGAATCCTGAGAGCAGCTTGCAGGGTGCAGTGTTGGAAATAGGCAAAGGAAGTACCAACAAAAGAGAATCAATAAAAATATGCTTCTATTTCTTGACAGAATTATGCAAATAAGAAAGCAACGAGAAGACATACATAAAATACTAAAGAAAAAAAGCCAGCCTATAATTCTATATCAAGCACTGTAATCTTACAAAAACTCCAAGGAAACTGTCATATAGAAAACCAACAATCTCAGATATCCTGAGATTAAGACATATGAAATTTCCTGAAGTATACACATAAAATAAAACCCCAAAATGAAAATAGAGGATTAGAGATGTCCATTTATAAACAATGGCATCTACAATGCAACAAAGAGGGGAAAATTAGTTATAGAACTTCCAAATGGAGAGTAAGTTGATGTGGCCTAAAGCTAGAATAAGTGTTTTAAGCTTAGCAATGGAATTCTAAATTATAGGGCAACGTCACTAAAATAAAATAAACAGAAATAGTAAAAACCTTATAAACACTAAAACAGAAACAGTGAAGAAAATAAGAGAAAACCTATGAGTAAGATAAATTTAGAAGATCAAAAGTATGAAGCAAAGAAACTAATAGCATAAAAAATAACAGAAAATAATGGCAGCATTAAATTTATACCTATGAATAATTACACTGAATGTAAGTGGATTGAATGCACTAGTCAAGAGATAGAAAGTAGTTAAATGGATGAGAAAATAAAACCCATCAATATGTAGTATATAAGAGACACACCGTAAACAAAGACAAAAATACACTAAAAATCAAAGAATGAGAAAGCATAACAAGAAAATGACATTCATTTTAAGTAAAAAATAGGCATTCAAAAGCAATGGAGCGCATAATATAATGTTTACGAGGTCAATTGAGGGGCTGAGCCCCGGGTGGCCTAGTGGTTGAGTGTGGGACTGCGGCCCACTGCCTTGGTGGTTCAAATCCAGCTGCAGTTCTCCAGGAGCAAGGCTGGGCCTCCCACTCCCACCAAAGGGCAGTGACGCTCCCCCCCCCCAAAAAAAGAGGTCAATGGATAAAAGAACCCAGCTATATTTAACAACATCTGCCCACAAAGTGTACAATGAAATATCCCCTGAATACATAAACCAAAACTTAAATAAATTGAAAAGAGAAATAGATAACTTCACAATAATAGTAGGACTTTAATATGAGAATTCTAATGAAAGACAGAAGAACCTGAAAGAAAATGAACAAAGACATGGATGCTTTACACAACACAATCAACTTGACCTTACAGTCATATACAGGACATGCCACCTCAACAACATAGTATACATTCTTTTCCAGTGCACATAGAATATTCTCCATAATTGACAATGTGTTATGACACAAAGCAAGCCTCCATAAATTTAAAAAACTGAAATATTACAAAGCATTTTCTTAGGTCATAATATTACAAAATTAGAAATCAATAATAGGAAGATAAAATGAAAAAAGTCAAATTCATGGAGATTGAATGACAGCATATTGTAAAACTCTGAAGGAGCCCTGGTAGAGTTGTTAAATAACTGCTGGGTTCTAGTTGCAGGGATGGTGATTCAAAGCCACCAGGCACATCCCAGGAAAAAGGATTCTGCTCCTAAAAACCCTGTATGGGATCATTACCAGTCAGAATTGACCGAATGGCAGTATATTATAGAAGAAATAAAAACTGAAAGAATTACTTGAGTCAAGCAAGAATGATAACATGACCTATCTAATGTTTGAGATACAGCAAAAGCTGTGTTCAGGCTCAATTTAGAGCAGCAGATGCACTAATTGGAAAAAAAGAAAGAACCACAATCAACACCTTCATCCAAATTTCCAAGAACTAGAAGAGCGGCAGAAAAAACTGCAGTCACAAGAAGAAAAGAAATAGCAGAGATGGAAGTCAAGATAACAGTTCATAAAGTCTAAAGAAAGAATTAACAAGACTGGCAGATGTTTTTTTGAAAGGATTAATAAAATTAACTAATCTAAGGAAAATTTGACAATGAAAATGGAGAAGATGCAAATAACAGAAAGAAACTGATAGAAAAACACAGGCTGAAGCATGATGATCAAGTGGCAGGTTTCATTGGAAAGCACAGTCTGAAATACACAGGAGCCTTTGGGGGCACAAAGGAAAGTGGGGGGGGGGAGTGGCATGGCAGAGAATTTGAGCAAGAAGCATGGCAGGAAGATATTTGGAATGGCCAGGCACAGTTGTACACTTAGCTGGACCCATTCGAAATGAAACATCTAACATCACAAAAGTGCCAACTAAAATAGAAAGGATAATAACCATACCACGAAGAAATGTACTCCAACAAATTTGAAGATGTAGAAGAAATGGACAGATTTCTAGAAGCATATTACCTCCCCAAACTAATGGCGTAAGATGGAAATGGTCCATCACAAAAAAGGAGAAACTGAGCAGAACCTAAACAAATTCCCAACAAAATATTCCTGGCCTATATGGCTTTATTGGTGAATTCTGCAAAGCATTCAGAGAAAAATTGACACCTATTTTACTCAAACTATTCCAGAACATAGAAAAGGATGGAATACTCCAAAAGTCATTCTAAAAAGCAAGTATAATCCTGATATCAAACCCCAAACAAACAAAAAACATACTAAGAAATGCAACATACACACAAAAATTCTCCAAAATATCCTAGTCAGTAGAATCGAAATATAATTAATTATACCAAGTGAGATTCTTCCCCCTGCCCCCCAAGCCTCCCAGAGGGGCTCCTATATCAGGATTAAGAGAGTGAGTAGATTTTTAAATGGCTATACATAAACATGGGGCTTATATATCTTTCAACAAACATACCTGCAGCACTCACTTTGGCAGCACATATACTAAAACAGACATACGTGCAATAGGGTGAACATGTAATAGAGTGAATGGGTAATAGAATAAGCAGGTAATTGAATGAATCACAGCCTAACCTTGTATGTCCTTGATCCCTCCCTCCCAAGGGGAATGATTTCTAATCAGTATCAGAAGAAGGCATCAGAAGAGGTTTAACTACTCTTTAGGGTAGGAGGGACAAAAGAATCGGATTTCTCTTTACTACAGATCACACCTGGGAACTTAGGGAACGGCCAGGCACATCTTTCATGACAGCTCCTTTAGGGAGGGCTGCGGTAGGCACTATTTTGAGTTATGAAAATGTGTATTAAGAGTCTTCTTTTTTAAGATCATTTTTAGGGGGCTCTTACAGCTCTTATAATAATCTATACATCAAGTGTATCAAGTATACTTGTACATATGTTATCGTCTTCAATTTTAAACACTTACTTTCTCTTTGATCCCTGGATATCAGTTTTTCCTTCCTCCTTTACTCTTGTACCCCTTGATAAATGATAAATTGTTATTAATTTCATACCGTATATAGTCCGTTGTCTCCCTTAACCCATATTTCTGTTGTCCCCCTGGAGTGAGGGTAATGTCCTGATCAGTATGATCAGTTCCCCTTACCCTCCTGGTAGCACTATTCCTATTTCTGTTCCCGAGGGTTTATCTGCCTTAGATTCTGTGTCGTGAGAATTTATCTGTGCCACTGTACATCCTCTGGCTTAGCCAGAACTGAAAGGCAGAGCTGAGGTCATGATAGTTGGGGGTGAGGAAGCCTCAAAGAACCAGAGAGATACTATGTACTTCACTTGTGCTATACTGCACCCTGGTTGTTTTATTCCTTTCTTGTGACCATTCTGTGAGGGGGATGTCTTATTGTCTATGAATGGGTTTTGGATCTCTGCTCCAACTATCCCTCATTCTCAACAATACTTTTTTTTTTTGTTTTGGGCTTTCTGATGCCTGTTACCTCATTCCATCGATACCTCATGCTTCATCTAGGTGGGTTTGTTGTCGTTTCTCTGCTAGATGGCTGCTTGCTTAATTTTAAGCCTTTAAGATAGAAAACACTATATTTTTTGATAGTTTGGCACTGTCAGCTTTCAGCATTTTCAGTGATTGTGTTGGGAGGGTGAGCATCACAGAATGATAGGAGAGCTTGAGCAGAGGGCCAAAGTCCATCCAATTCTCAATGGATTTCCACACAGATATATGTACATAGACCAATACCTCTATTTTTATGAGTTGATATATTTACATAAGTGCACACCTATGATTACATCTCTACCCATAATTTGCTTTCTAGATTTTTCCTCTTTTTTCTTTTACCTTCCACTTGCCCCATCATCATGCTTGCTCTTCTGCCTCTTAGTAATTCCTCTCAGCTAGATTGCTCTGACACCACTGGGATCTCTACATCCTCTTTGTTGTTGCTTTTAATTCTCTGTTGTTCCCCTTTCTATGGTGTTGTTTGCTCATCACTCCTTTCTCCAACCTCCTCTTCCCCACAAGTCTTAGTTTTCTGATCTAACACTGGGTGGGTGATTCTATCTGGATGCCGTCTTGGAGCTGTGAAGTCTTGAGTGCAAGTGAGATTTTTATAAGAAATACAAAGATGAATTCACATCGAAAAAGCAATCATCGTCATACTTACCTGGCAGGGAAGATACCATGATCATGAAGGTGGTTTCCGCAGGGCGAGGCTTATCCATTGCACTCTGGATGTGCTGACCCCTGCGATTTCCCCAAATGTGGGAAACTCGACTGCATAATTTGTGGTAATGGGGAACTATGTTCGTGCTCTCCCCCTCTTTTTTTTAAAAAGAAAAAAAATTGTTATAGTCCATTACACAAATTAAACACCAGGAAAAGAATCAAATGATCCCATCGTTTGGCACAGAAAAGGTATGTGACAAAATCCAACACCCATTCCTGATAAAAAAGGCTTAATCTCAACATAAACAAGGGCATAAACACAAAACAAACAGCCAATATTATTCTTTTTATTCAAAGCTATACATTTAAATTTTATTTAAAAGCCAACATTATTCTTAATGAAGAGAGCTAGAAGCATTCCTTTTGAAAATAGGAAACAGATAAAGGTCTCTTTATCATCATTGTTATGTATATTGTACTTGGTATCCTAGTCAGAAAAATAGAACAAGAAATGGAACAAAGACACCTACACCCCCAAAATAACAATTGCACATTACCTTTGCAGCTGATACCATCCTATATATAAAAAACCACATCCAACCAACAGGAAAGCTGAAGAAACTAATAGAAGAGTTTCATAGTGGCAGGCTACACAATCCACTTATATATGTTAGTCAGATTCCTTGACACTAGCAAAAAGGACTCTGGAAAGAAAACCAAGAAAATAATAGCATTTATAATAACCACACATATGATTGAGTAGCCAGGAATAAAACTAACTAGAGACACAAAAGATATGTGAAGAAAATGACAAAACAGTACAAGAAAATAAGAGGTGTATATAAATGGAAGAATATACCATGCTCATGGATAAAAATGCTCAACATTTTGAAAATGTCAATACTACTTACAGATATAACGCAATCCTGATCCAGGTTCCATCAGCATTCTATGAGACTGAGAAACAAATGTTAAATGGATGTTAAAGAAATCTGGAATAAATAAAGCATTGCTAAAGAGGAAGAATAAAATAGGAGGCCTCTTATTTTCAAATCTTAAAACATATTACACAGCCACATGACCCAGTGTGGTGGTTTCTCGGTCCACAGAATGAATAAAGCCGAGCGCCTTCAGGCAGGTGGGCAGTTCCCAGAATGGGGTCTTCTTTGGACATTATGAGACAAAATATGTCTGAATTGTGGAATAGAGTACCAATTGTCTCTGAAAACTTTCACCCAAAGCACAATACACAAGAAACCAAATTACATGTTCATTGTAAAAAAATATGCCACAAAGGATCTCGATACATTTTTAAATAAAGATGCTACCTTTTGGATTAAAATATGCTTGATGCAAGTCATGGTGTTTTCAATCACCTCATACATATGCAAAAGCTGGATAATGCATAAAGTAGAATGAAGAAGAATTGATACATTGGAATTATGGTATTGGCAAGAAATAGTGACGGTTCCTTGAACTGCCAGAAGAATGAATAATTCTGTTCTGGATGAAGAACAGCCAAAGAGTGAGAATGATGAGATGATGTCTCATAGACTTTGGACACGTGATTCAGAGAGGGCAGCCCTGGAGAAGACTGTCATGCTCAGTAGAGGGTCAGCCCCCAAAAGATGCAGTAGGGTGTAGATGTTGGGGAGAGGTGTAGGACTGGGTGGTGTTTCCTTCTGTTGTGTGTAGGTTTCTGTGTGTCAGTCCTGACTCTGTTTCTCAGCAACAGCAACATATTACATGTCTTTGAGTTGCTAGATTAGAACCTTGAATATTTGTTTGTACTTAATTTTCTGTGTTAGGACCTTATGATAGCTACTGAGATTAAGTGAAATTACTTGGAATGGTTCTTCAATCCTTTGTCCTTGGGAATTCCTACCAAATGACTAAGTAGGAGCATGCCAATAAGTTGTAGATGACTCTAAGGAAGGGATTGGTCAATTTCACCAGTTCTCACTATAAAAGAGACCTTTCAGAAGCACAAAGAGGAATCGTGTACTATCAAGAGAGAAGAGCCACTGGAGGAGGGCTTGTAGGACCCTGCTTGAAGTAGCAGAGGAAGTAGAATCAGCAGGGATTGTAGCTCGAAGCCCATGAGACAGCGCAGAGGACCTGTGCTAAGGTCAGGAGACAGAGTGGTAGGCTTCCCAGCCCACAGAATGAATAAAACTCAGCCCCCTTTGACAGGTGGCTGGACGACAGAATGAAATGCTCTTTTGGCCTTTATCAGTACCAAAGGAGCATTGTAACCTTATCTGAGCAGGGCAGAGACCAAAGTCAAGAGGCTGAAGACCAGAGAGAGGCTTGATTGCTGGCATGACTGAGAAAATGCACTGTGGGTGTGACTGTATCCTTAATGTTTTCTGATCCCCCATAATTGTGAATATTGTCTGTGAGTTATTTCTGTGTTACCATTTTCATGAATTATTGAACCCCACAGATCATTAACCTTCCGAGAGAAGGCAATTGGTGTCAGAATCAGATACAGGACAGAGGATGGAGGGCTATCTGATCTTTGCCTCAGAGGAATTGTCCTTGAGTAGATGTGGTGTTGGATTCTCTCCAGAGGAGTCCAATTTGCCCTCCAACCCCCATGCCATTCCCTTCTTTATTAATTTTCCAATCTTTGCTCTTTGGAATTTGAAATTCTTGATGAGAAACTAAATCTTAGAAAGTTTGATGAGAATCTTAACCTTAATACAATCTTAATGAGAGTTTCTATTTTACCTAACCCACCAAATAATCACAATCTATAATGATAATCCAAAATAAAGTACTCCCAACCCCCCTACTTTTGTTCTCATTATCCATATTTCCCTACAATTTCTCATTGCTTCCTCTTTTGGTCAATAGTTTTGAGCTTTTTTTCTCATTAGCCTTTGTCACTTATTTTGTTAAGTAAACAGTGGCTTTCACCTTTCTCAGAGAGAGATATTTGGAACTGAGAGTTGCTAACAATTGTCCACTGTCAATGGACTGTTGAACCCCCCAAACTGTGGAGCAGATAGAACAGGGTTTATGAGTAACCAGGCAGGAAAGTTTGCTAAATTCTAAGAAATAGTTCTTTAAGTTTCATGGGAATAACTTTGATTTTAGATGATAAATTTTCACATAAAAGAATATAAAATATTAATACTGCAGCGCAAACATTTTTTTCTTTTTAAGAATGCCACATTTATTTAGCACTTTCCTCTGGGGGAACAAAAAAGGCTTTTACCTGTCTTAGTTATTGTGTTTTCATTAACTTTGTGTTTGCGAAATAAAGAGACTGATACTGAAAAGGTATATGATTTTATCAAGATTGCATAGAAAACTAGGGAAAAAGGGGTGAGCTGTTCTTTGAATCTGCAACAAGATTCTTCACTGTTATATTTTGGGGATGAATAGAAAATGCACAGATCCTTTTGACTCTACACTGTGAGCATGTTTTGAGCTGGTGAATAGATTGAACTTACTTCAGGGACTCACTAAACTAAGTATATGCAGAAATATCTGGTATGCTAAAGTTATTTGTTAATAAATATGGAAGACAAAAGAATGCTTCATAAATTTCTATATTTTTAATGTTTTAGTATACATTTGGCTTAAGAAATGGAAGTCAATTAAGTATTTTGTGAAAAAAATTGGCATTTTAGGGTCACTTTTGTGTACATCAAAGGAAATTTTTGTTGTTGCTGTTAAATCAACTTTACTTTTTAAAAATGGAACAATGGATATTAAAAATAGACAATTATGAATTTTAGTCTCAGATGAGGAATCAGCATGCATTTTAAAATAAAGTGCAAGATAGTAAACATTTTAGACTTTGTGAGTCATAAACTGTGTGTTTGACTGAGTTCTCTGAAGAAAGAAAACCCATGATGCTTATTTGTGTTTATAAAGAAAGAAATGTATATCAAGAAAGTAGCTCACACAGTTGTAAGAGCCAGTGAGTCCAGTCTGGTTTAAGTCTGTGTGTCAGATGTTAAGCTGGACACTTTTTCTGATATGTTTAGTTGCTGGGGCTGATGAACCAGGAAGAAGAAAGACAGATTTGGAAGTAGAAAGGCCATAGCCTAGTGGAAGTAGAGCAGAATGAATCCAAGATCAGCAGGCTTTCTGCAGAGTTGAATGAATCCACCTTTGGCAGGCAATATGGCATGCTGCTGACAGATCCCATAGTAGACAGGCAATATGATGAGCGTTTGGTTCAAGTGCAAAAAATTAGAGGATTCAGACCAGCAAGAAGATCCAAACCTTCCCTCAGAGTCATAAATATGGCCCTCAGAGTCTTAAATGCGAATAGACCAGAGGCCTGAGAAAATTCCCTTTCAATTACATTTCACCCAAATCTCTGACAACTGATTGACTGCTCATAGCAGATTTCATCATGGAGTTGATTACATCATACCACATTGTGGGAAAGTCTTCTAGTGTCAAGCCACAGAGATTCCTATCCCAGACAATTTGACACAAAACCTCCCCCACACTGTCACAACTACTCCACTCTGCCATTGATGAGGGAAAGCAGTCATAGATAATCCTGAGACAATGTGCAACACACTCTAAGTGTTCCAAGAGAACCTTATTTATGTACATTAAAATTTGAATTTCATAGGAAATTTTATGTAATGGAAATTTACTCTTTTGATTTTGTTCCCAGTTATTAAAAATTATCTGTGGTTTCCAGACTGTCCAGACACAGGGTAGGTTGGATTGGGCCTCTTCCCTCCAGTTTTCCTTTCTTAAAGGATCCAAAGGAGGTCCCAAATGTTTCACCAGCAGTTTGTTTGGAATCTTGAATATGTCATATGAAATATATTATTAGAGAAAAATGAAAAGAAAAGAAAGTTTAAAGGAATCTCAACTTTTCATGAAAAGAAGAAATAATTTTTATAGCTCCTCGTTGGTTCTATGGGTTTTTCTCACTTATCTATTAGTTTGCTTTTCTTGGCAGCCTATGTGTTGCTGTGCTGCTGAAACCCATGCCAGCAGGACTTCAAAGACCAGCAGGGGCACCCATGATGGACAGGGGTCATTGGAGCTTCCAGACTAAAAAAGAGGCAGACTGACTTCTCAAGGATTAGTCACAAGAAGCCTTATGAAAAGACTTTCAGAGGCTAAGCCCCTTCAGTTTTGAAGACACTTAAAATATGAATTTGAAGAGCTGCCTTGTCAGTTTAGAGTCAACTTTAATGATGAAGACAGAGAAAAACACTGGGAGCTTTCATTTGTGCATGGTAAACAACCCAGTATGGTAAGAAACAGTTTCAAACAATTTTTCATAATAGAAATATAAATAAAGTGTAAATACAGGAAAATTGGAATGGAACAAATTGATTTTGTAGACATTAGTGAGCTGTAATGGGTAGGTATTGGCTGTTTTAAATCAATTATGTGCTGGGAGTGACAAATTCAAGAAAAATGGTATCACTTTCCTCATTAAGAATGCATTTTCAGCATCTATAGTGAAGTACAATGCTGTCTGTGATGAGCTATTATCTATATACCTACAAGGAAGACTAGTTTCAACTAGTGCCATTTAAATTTACACACCAGCCACTAGAATAAGTGATGAAGAAATTGAAGAATTCTATCACTTTCTTCAGTTTGTGCAATTAAAAGGCAGTGATAATTACAGGTAACTGGCATGCTAAAATTGAAAACTGGCAGGAACAGTATTATAAAATATGGCAAAGTTGGAGATCACATGATAGAACTTAACAAGTTCTTAATAACTTAATAACTTCTTCACTGTAAATACTCCTTTTTGACAATTTAAATGCTAGCTATGTAGTGTACTTTGCCAGATATAATGCACAAGAATCAAACTGATTACATCTGTAGGAACAGAGGATGAGGAAACTCAATATCAATAAGAACATGAGGCAAACAAGACCATTAGTTGCTCATTTGCAAGTTAGGGTGAAATGGACTAAAATTAAGACAAATCCACAAAGAGCCAAAAATCAACCTTTAGTATATTCCACCTGAATTTAGAGAATGTCTTTAAGAAGAGATTTGAGATGTTGAATGCTAATTATGGAAGACTTGATAAGTTGTGGGATGACATTAAAATACATTATACATAAATAAAGCAAAGGTTATAAAGACATTCAAGAGAAAAATGTTGAAATAGACATCATTAGGAACTCTGAAACTTTAACTTTTGAAAGTAGGGTAGTTTTCGTCAACAAAAGAAATGTTGAAGTAACAAGGTCTGAAGAGGAAATTCAAAAGGCAGCACAAGAAGACATCTATAAAGTATTAAATGAAGTGTGCCAAGACATAGAGTTAGAAAATCAGAAAGGCAGAACATACACAGCAAACCTCAGGCTGAAAGAACTGGGTTGTAACATTAAACTATACTATGAGCAAAATATTGAGGAATGTAGGAGGCATCAAAAGAAGTTTATAGGAATATCATAGTCACTGTACCATCCACACCCCCAATTGATTGACATAAAAACTCTTCAAAATGTAGCATATGATCAAGACCCAATGGTAATGAAGGAAAATGTCTAAGGAGCTCTGAAGGCATTAGAGAAAAACTAGGTAGGAAGAATTGATGTAATACCAGTTAAAACATCTCAAGAAATTGGTGAGGCACAGGAAGCAATCATTTACCTATGCCAAGAAATTTGGAAGAAAGCTAATTGGCCAACAGACTGGAAGAGATTGATATTTGTGCCTATTCCAGGAAAAGGTACCCAACAGAATGCAGAAATTATCAAACAAGGTCACCAATATTGTAAGCAAAATTTAGCTGAAGATAATTAAAAAATGGTTGCAGCAGTTTGACAGGGAGCTGCCAGACATTCAAGCCAGATTCAGGAAAGGACATGGTGTGAGGGATACTATTGCTGCTGTCAGATGGATCTGGACTGAAAGCTGAGAATCTCAGAAGGATATTTATTTGTGTTTTATTGAGTATACAGAGACATTCAACTGTGTGGATCATATAAAACTATGAATAACTTAGCGAAGAATGGGAATTCCAGAAAATTGGTCTGTAAGATGCAGTTGTCCAAAACGAACAAGGGAATACTGCATGACTGAAAATCAGGAAAGCTGTCTGTTCTGTCACCTGACTTATTCAATCTGTTTGCAGAGGAAGTTGTCTGAGAAGCTAAAATATATGAAGAAGAATATGGCATAAGGATTGGAGGAAGGTTTATGAACAGCATTTGATATGCAAATTAAGTTTGCTTGCTGAAATTGAGGGGTACTTGAAACCCTTGCTTATGGAAATCACAGACTGTGGCCTTTAGTATAGATTGCAAGTCAATGTAATGAAAACCAAATTCCTTACAATTGAATCAATAGGCAACATTATGATTAATGGAGAAAGGATTCATGGTCTTCATTTTGCTTGGATCCACTGTCAATATTCATGGGAGCTCTCACTCCCTGCCATCCAGCAGCTTCCAACACAGTATGACCCTACAGGTCAGGGAAGAACTGTCTCGGCGTGTCTCAGAGACTCTAACTCTCTATGAGAGTAGAATGCCCTTTCTCCAGTGGAAAAGCTGGTAGATTTGAAACATGTGCTTAGTAGCCCAATGCACTGACAAACAGTATGACGCCAGGCTCTTAAATGATGAATCGCATGGGGCAAATGTGCTGCACAAGGCCTCGTTTTTTTTTCCTTCCAAGTGTAAGTTTGGCCTCTATTTTAGAATGTACAGCATCCTAGGGTAAATGGTTTCTATTCAATTTCAGTAGTAGTAGTATATGAAAATTCTTTTTTTTTGCTTTTTTTTGTTTTTTTGGGCATCACTGCCCTCTGGTGGTGGGAGTAGGAGGCCCAGCCTACATATGCCATTTCATCCTATTCTCCATTTTGTTGCGGTGATCATTGTGTCTATTTTATGTGCATTGTGACATAATTTCTTAATCATTTTATTGGGGGCTCATACAACTCTCAACACAATCCATACATACATGTATTGTATGCAAAGAACATTTGTACATTTGTTGTCATCATCATTCTCAAAACATTTTCTTTCTACTTAAATCCTTGGTATTAGCTCCTCATATTTCCCCTTCTTCCCTGCTTCTCCTCCTTCATTAAACTCTTGATAATTTATAAATTATCATTATTTTTTCATACCATACACTGCCCGGTGTTTCCCTTCACTGACTTCCCTGTTGTCCATGCACTAGGGTAGAGGTTATAGGTAGATCCTTGTAATCGGTCCCCCCTTTATACTCTACCTTCCCTCCACCCTCCCAGTGTCGCCACTCTCACCACTGGTCCTGAAGGAACCATCTGTCCTGGATTCCCCATGTTTCTGGTTCCTATCTGTACCACTGTATATCCTCTGGTCTAGCTGGATTTATAAGGTAGAATTGGGATCATGATAGTGGGGGGGGTGACCTCTTCAAAGGGTGGAAAACGAGGGTGCCACTTTGAGGATGATGGTGTAACTGATCCAAGTCATAATATTTTCAATTGTCTAATATGCATGTAAAAATTGGATAGTGAATTGATGCATATGAAGAAGAATCTTGAAATTTCCATGGAGTTCTGGTAGAACAAACACATTTTTCTTGGAAGAGCTTCAGTTAGATTGCTTCTTAGAAGTGAGGTTGGTAAGACTTCATCTCACATACTTTGGGCATGTTTGGACAGAAGAGACCAGCCTCTAGAAAAGGAACATCAAGTTTGGTAAAGTAGAAAATCAGTGAAAAAGAGGAAGACCCTGAATAAGATGGACTGATCCAATTGGCCCAATAAGGGTTTCAAATATCACAGCTATTGTGAGGATGATGGAGGCCTGGGCACTCTTTCCTTATATTATACATGCTATCACTATCCATCAGAATCAACGCAATGGCTTCTAATAGCAAACACACATGCGTGCGCACATGCACACACATGTACATGTGCCCTGGTGTCATAGTGGACTACTTGATTAATTGGGCTGCTCAGCAAAAGTCAACAGTTTGAACCCACCAATCATTCCATGGGAGAGAGTGAGGATCGCTGTTCCCATAAACAATCACAGTGCTGAAACTGTATATAGGGTCACTGTGAGTTAGAATCTGCCAGATGGCAGTGATTTTATATACATATATATATTCGGTGGTTTCAGGGAGGAGAGAAATCTGGCCTCTGTTACTCCACCTTGGCTGGAACCGAATGATTACTTTTATGTGACTCTGCTGAGAGTGTGAAGGTAATAAAAAGGGAAATACTCAATAGCCGCTAGTTTATAATGGTTAGTAAAGGCAGCTACATTCTGAGTTTACGAGTCCTGCTGACATCCTTGTAGCTCCCTAGACTGAGTCTACAATGCAGGGACTAGATTTCCTGTTCTGCCCTCTTGCCAAGATAATGATTTCTTAGTTATATAAAATATTTTTGCTCGTATGGTCAACATTTTTACAAGAGGTTCTTTACTTATTTTTACCTCTGTGTAAGTTAAAGACCTAATTGTCCCTGCTTCCCTGCTCTACAACAGAACACTCTGCTCCAAAGTTAAATTCAAGCTTCTACTCTTAGGGGCTTTCAAATTCAAAATGGCAGTTTTCAAATTAAAAACAAATAAAACCAAATCCTTAGTGGTTAGTCTTAGCCTGAAAACCCCATTACACGGGAGTCTGATATTATATATTGAATCAATTAATATCTCTAGTGCATGTTACATGCGTATAGTGTATTAAAACATGCACAATGAAGGGTGACCAGAGTCATACTCGAGAAATCTTAATTGAATCATAAATATAATGTTAATTATCAAGCGTGGAGAAAATTTGATCTTTAGTACCTGCCCCTTTTCATTTCACTTGTTTCCTTTGCTCTGGGGGGTGTTTTGCTTACTGTGCTTTCTTTGATTTTCAATCTCTATCAACACACGTTTAGGAAGTGGATTATACTTAAATATTTAAAATGCATTGGCATGGCTACCTTTGCAGGAATCTTTTATAAATTGAAAAAATGTAATATAGATACATTTAGTAAATAATTTTTCTTTCTTGTAATTTATTCACATATTTGTATAAAATGTTTATTTACTCATGATTGCATAAAGATTTTATATAAGGCTTTTGTAAATTCAGAAGTCTCCATATGTTATCCCTACATATATGAACAAGATTTAGCAATATAAATCTTTGTAGACTATCTTCTTTAATACCTTATCAGAGAGGCATTTCCTATGGTCCTCTCTGTGCAATGGCTGTTCTAAGTGGGGGCATCTTTCTCAAGGCTCTGTGGGCCAGGATGCACTCCACTCTTCCTCCCCCTTCATTTGCTGTCGTGTGCTCTGGTGAGACATGTCATTCTCCCCGTGCTGCAGCCTCAGTGCTGACCTTCAAGCAACTCCCCTGGGCGGGAGGGGCGGCTGTCCACCTAGCTGGGATTGGTGCTGGGCCATCGGACCCCTCTGCTGGCTCCCCACTCCGTGCCGTCATGCTGAAATGGCATCCTAGAACCTCAGATTTAAGTTTGGTTCCTCTTTCCCTGTGGAGATATCAACAATACACTCCCTTGGATGGGTCAGTGCCCCATTCTCCCATTACACATCACATCTTCCTCTCCCCTCCTCAATTGGCTGCCGTATGTAGCCCTGGATTTGGTCTGGCCCCTGCCATTCTACCTGGGTCTCACCCCAGAAATTTCTGTATACAGTAGCTTTCCCTCCTATGTCCCTCTTATGCCCCTTTTGCATTTTTTAAGGTTACCTCAGTGGACTCATGCCATACTTTTCCTTTTGTGCTTGACTTACTTCACTTACCATAATTTCCTCTAGTTCTTCCCATGCCAGAATATGCTTCATGCACTCATCACTACTTTTTAGTGATGCATAGTACTCCATTGTGTATATGTGCCACAGCTTTTTAATTCATTTATCAGTTGATAGATGTGGTGAAGAAAGCTGATGGTGCCCAGCTATCAAAAGATGTAGCGTCTGGGGTCTTAAAGACTCAGAAGCAACAAAGCCCACATGGAAGAAGCACACCAGTTTGTATGACCATGCAGTGTCAAAGGGATAACTACCCCTGATAACTATCAGGCTTCAAAAAATAAAAACCATAACATTGAGTGCTCACTTTCCTGTTATGCTCCCTGAAGACAAATGTGTGTAAAAGCAAATGTGGTCAAGTAAGCTGATGGTGCCAGGTCATCAAAAGATACAGCATCTGGAGTCTTAAAGACTTGAAAGTAAACAAGTGGCCATCTAGCTCAGAAGCAACAAAGCCAACATATAAGAAGCACACCAGCCTCAGGGACCACAAAGTGTCAAAGGGATCATGTATCAGGCCTCAAAGAACTAAAATTTATATCATTATAAACGAGAGGGAGTACAAATTGAGGACCCAAAATCCAGCTATAGGTGAAGGGACATCCCTTTACAGAGGGGTGCAGGGAGGAGCAGGTACAGTGTAGCAACAATGAAATATGCAACTTTCCTCTAGTTCTTAAATGCTTTCTCCCCTCCCACTATCATGATCCTAATTCTACCTTACAAATCCAGCTAGACCAGGGGATGTACACTGGTACAGATAGGAGCTGGAAACATGGGGAATTCAGGAGGCATTATCCCTTCAGGACCAAAAGGTAAGAGTGATGATACCAGGAGGGTGGAGGGAAGGTGGACTAGAAAGGGGGAACCAATTGCAGGGATCTACATATAACCTCCTTCATGGGGTATGGACAATAGGGAAGTGGGTGAAGGGACACATCAGTGTACGATATGACAAAATAATGACAATTTGCTAATTATTAAGGATTCCTGGGGGAGGGGTGTGGGGCTGGAAAGGGGATATGGGGAGATGATACTGGAGGCCTAAGTAGAAGGAGGATGTTTTGAGAATGACGATGGCAAAAAATGTACAAAAGTGGTCTACGTACAATTGATGTATGTATTGATCATGACAAGAGTTTTATGAACCCGCAATAAAATGTTTTTACAAAAAGAGGCGTTTCATAACTTATTCTTAAATGTAAAATTATATATTTTTAGTTTTTTTAATTGAGGGTCATTTTATTGGGGGGTGCATATAATTCTTTTTTTTTTTTTTTTTTGGCATCACTGCTCTCCAGTGGTGGGAGTAGGAGGTCCAGCCCCACTGCTAGAGTTGAACCTCTGTCCCAGTGGGCCGCAGTCCTGCACACAACCACTACGTCACCAGGGCTCAGCCCGGTGCATGTAATTCTTATCACAATCAACACATACATCCAATTTGTTAAGCACTTGTGTACATTTGTTTCCCTCGTCATTCTCAAAACACTTGCTTTCTACGTGAGCTCCTTGTCTCCTCTCCTCATTTCCCCCCTCCATTCCAGTTCTCCCCTCCCCCATGAATGCTTGATAATTTATGAATTATTATTATTTTGCCTTGTCTTACACCATCTGATATCTCCCTTCAGCCACATATCCACCGTCTGTCCCTTAGGATGGAGGGTATATGTAGATTCTTGTAATCTGTTCTCCCTTTCTACCCTATCTTTCCTCCACCCTTCCATTATCACCCTTCTCATCACTGATCCTGAAGGGATCATCTGTCTTGGATCCTCTTTATTCCCAGTTCCTATCTGTGCCAGTCTATATCCTTTGGTTCAGCCAGTAAAATCCTATTTTATAGGAAATGAACAAGATAGTTTATCTGTAAAGGGAATATGTTGTGTTTTAGTTTCAATGGAAATGTGTAAGGTTCTGAACCTAGGTCTTGTGCTATTTTTAACACCCTTTAGCAAATTGCTTTCATGTGTGGAGTGGAATTTCTTGTAGGAAAAGAATGATTATTTTTATTTGCATGCATTTTCAAAGTGACAGTTTCTATTACTGAAACTTCAGAGTAGAAACATTATAAATGAAATATTCTCAACTAAAATTGGAAATAATACTTAAAAAGCCAAACTGTACACATGAAGAACCCATTGCCCTGGAGAGGATTCTGACTCATAGTGCCTCTGTAAGACAGGGCAGACTTGCCCAATGGGATTGCCAAGAATGTCCTTTTATGTAAATAGGTTGCCATGTTTTTCTCCAGCAAAACTTCTTCTAGTTAGCAGCCCAGCTCTTAACCACGTGCTCCCAGGGCTCCTTTGAGAAAGCACAAATGCTAATATTCTAGATGAAGAGGAGATTTGTTGTATTTTATTGTGTCTTTAATTAATAAAGCAGCTATTTTTTTTCCATGAAACAAATCAGTCGACAATGAGAGGGCTAAATTCTACACACGAGACTTTTTGTCAGGCATTCAGACTTGTTGCTGTTATTTGGAACATCTCTGTGGGTCCTCTGACACCTCAGGCAGAGATTGGTCCTTCTCTTCTATACTCTGAACAGCTTTCTATTAGATTTCTGCATAGATTATATGGACATATCTGTTAGCTCTCACCGGGACTTCTTGGTTACAAATTGCTTTTTACCGATCTCTATATTCTGGCTGTATAGGATGGAGACTGTGTCATGTACAAACTCAGAACCCACAGTCTTTGAGTTGATTCTGGTAATTCTTTTTTTGGGGGGGCGGGAGGTTTGGCATCACTGCCCTCAGGTGGTGGGAATAGGAGGCCCAGCCTTTGCTCCGTGGAGCTGGAATCTCACCTCCATCCCAGTGGGCCGCAGTTCCGCGCACAACCACTACGCCACCGGGGCTCAGCCCGATTCTGGTAATTCTATGGAAGAACAACTCCACAGGTTTCCCAAGGCCGTACATCTTTATGGAAGGCAACTGTCTCATTTTTTTCTCTCTCCAAGTGGTTGGTGGATTTGGGTTAACAGCCCTATGCTTACCCATTGCCTCATCAGGGCACCTATGTCATATAAGGAACAGCAACATTTAAAAACATTTTATTATGCTTTAGGAGGAAGGTTATATAGCCGAATAATTCCCATTCAACAACTCACATATATCTTGTCTCATGTAATATGTCAGTGGTGTAGTGGTTATGCACTGGGCTGTCATCCCCATGGTCTGCAGTCCTAGGTCAACAGCTGTTCTGCAGGAGAAAGACTGAGTTTTCTAGTCCCATAAACTCTTAACCATCCTGGAAATCCACAGGGGGTTCACTTTCTTTTGCTCCAGAAAAGAAGAGACCGATAGTTGTACCTTACGTGACCACTTGTAAGCTTTTAAGACTCTGGGGACTACTTACAAAATTAGGATGTAGAATATTATTCTAATCAAGGAAATCATCAATTAGTCTATTTGTCCTATGAGATTGTGGTCCTGAGCCTTCAAGCACAGTAAACTGATCCCACAAGGTATTCATAGGTGCCCAGGAAGTATTCCTAACTATGCCTCCTTTGTGCTATGTATTCAGTAATACAAACATATAGGTTCTCAAATATATGCATATATATACTTACATATGTGCATAAATTCTTCCACATGCTTTCTCATACTCATGTAAGGCTCATATAAAGAAGTATGTGTATGTACCTCTGCGTGCTGTCTCACACTAACATGTAACCATTTACATTTTGTTGGTGCTATTACTACTGTAGGACTATATGGTTCATAGCATTCCCTCTACTTGTCCTTTATTCCTGCTTACCCCCAATGTCTTCATTTTTCTTGGTTAAATTGTGCTTCCATCTCCCTTAGTGTGCATTGTCTTTATCTTCTTTAGAATTATCATATGCCTACAATCTGGTAAGTGGTTCTGCTTCTATCTAGCATTATGGGTTCTGCTGGCCCAAGAGGTAGAGAATACATGCTCGCAAAGGAGAGGGGCCAGGATCCAGTGCTCAGTTCACAAGGGTATGTCTCTGACTCTGGTGGAATAAGAGCGCCAAAGGGGAGGTCACCAGTTGCGTGATGGGGGGAGCTGGCCACATTTCTGATTAGAGGATGTGGGCAAGAAGGGGAGAGCAGCATCTTTCTGGTTTCTAACCAATGGAGTGAGTGTTAGTGCCTTCTTAGGCGAACTGAATAAATTATCAAGTCATTGTACAAACTGAACTGCTGCTTGAAAAAATCCAAACAGGCCTTGCTGTGTTAGAATAGGTGACAATTCACTAATTCATTTGTGTGCTTATTTGCTATCTCTGTCCTCCCCACCCCCACTTCTTCTACTATTGGTATTCAATCTACTTTTCTATTATTTCCTTTGGAGCTCAGGGTTCCAGGAAAATCATCAAAATCTGTCTTATTTAGTTTTGAGTGCCTTTGTTGTAGCACACCTGAGTAGCCTCTCTGTCTAGTCAGCTATCGTGCCAGACATCTTCCAGTCTGTGATATTTTGAGGTTGCTTTCCGTATGGAATTTTAATGATCATTCCTTTTATTTCCCACTTTTTGATTCCAAATTGTTGTTGAAATTTAAACTTAATCTCTGGTTCCTTGTAGTCTTGTAGGTTTTATATCTGGTTACGCTGTTGTATGACTTTATTTCAGGCTGTTGACTGATGTTAATTGTTTCTTTGAATGCCTTCCTTTAATATTTCTTATAATGCAAAGAAATTATCCTAATTTCTGCTTATCTAGGAAAGTCCTAATTTCATTGTTGTTTTTGAAACATTTGTGTTGTTAGGGTTAGGGTAAATGAATAAACAATAAAGAAACATTTGTGCTGCATATGTGATGCTTGGTTGGCAATTCCTTTTTTGTTTCCTTCAGGATTTTGAATATGTCATACTATTGCCTTCTTACCTGAGAGTTTCTAATGAGAAATTAGAATTATTATTAGAATAAATGAGTATATAAGTCCGGGTAGACTAGAGGAACAAATTTCATAGACATGCAAATGGATATAAGGGAATGGTTTATATACAAAAGGAATGGAACAGTGAGAAAGCATCTCAACCCAGTCCAGTTCAAAGTCATAAGTCCGATATTAGCCCATATGCCCGATACCCGTCTATAATGTCTCCTTCCAACTCATGAAGTCACAGGTCAGTGGGTGCAGAATCACAGCGCTGGCAGGGGTCTCCCCATGGCTTCTCACTTCCAGGACTCAGGGTTCATCAACAGCATCCAGTGGTGGCATTGCAGGCAGGGGTCTCCATGTGGTCTCTCTAGCTTCAGAGGTCTGGCTCCATCAGGGCCAAGCAGTGTGCCTTCTCTGGCTCCTCAGATGCTGCTATATTGTCTTGTCCGTGATTCATCATCTCTGAGACTAACTCCCAGCAACTGGGGAGATAGCTTCTCATCTCCACCAGGGAAATATTGCAAGATTTCCCAGACGTATCAGGAGAAAACCATGCCCACACAGAGGCCTCATTGGCTACTCAATGGCTAACTCCAGATTAATAGGCCAGACTCCACTCCTACATCTCAATCATGAAATTGACATAAGCACATGGCTGCCACAGTGAGTATTATTGGTGCCCCTTTGTAAGTAATATTTAACTTTTATGAGCTGTTTTCAGAATTCTTTGTCTTTGGAAATTTTTCTCATGTTATGCCCTGGTGAACTTATTTTGGAGTCTATTTTGTATAAGGTTTATTAGGCTTCTTCAATAGACACCTCATTCTTCTTGATATTTAGAGTGTTTTCTGTCTTTATTTTTCTTTCTCCTCTTCTAAAATTCACTGTATTCTTAAATTATGTCCCTTTAGGGCATCTCACTTAGTTCTTAGAATTTTTTCATTTACTTTCATTTTTTTCTGATAGTTCCACAAACAAACTAGTATCAAAGAATTTTTCCTCTATTTTACTGATGCATTCTCCCAATGCTACAGTTTTACTTCTGTGTTCTCCCATTGTGCTGTTTCTGCTATTTTATTAATCTTCTTGTTTTTGTATGATTTCTAATTGTCTACTGACTCTACCATTTTATTCTTGTATTGTTTTCTTGAATTCTTCTAGGAATTTTTCTTTGCTTTCCCTGTTCTCTTCAAAGATCCTAAATATAGTCTTTTAAATTCCAACTCAAGTAGTTCTGTTATCTTCATGAAAATTTTCTTTTTTTTTAGTTTTCTTTTCCTTTGCTCTCTTGTTTGAGCCATCTAATCCTATTTTTTCATATCATTTACTATCATCTGTTAATGTGTTAAGCTGAGTTGACTAGAGAAACACATTAAAAAACATTCATACATGTATAGAAAGAGCTTTATATCAAGAAGTAGTTATATATATAAAATCTATATAGTAGTTATATATATAACTATATATATAACTATATATATAAATATATATTATAAATATATATATATATATAAATCCTAGCCCAGTTCAGCTCAACTCAAGTCCATAAGTTCAAATATAGTCCATAAGTCCCTTTTCAAATCCACAAAGTCACATGCAATGATGACTGGTAGGTGCAAATTCCTGTAGAGCTCATGGTGGTAGCTGCATCTCCAGGGCTCTGGCAGGTTCTATCACAACTTGACAGCAGGAAGGTGAAGGCAAAGAGAGAGGGGGAAGGTTCCCAGGACCCCTGTATGGGAAGGTCACACCCACAAGGAGTCACCATTATGCTGTGACCTGACTGAAAGGTTAGACTTTGCTACTACACATTTATATTTATATTTTCAAATTAACATGAAATTAGGTAACTACCACAGAGCACCCCTTGTCGACTTGATATCTTTACACAACTCTTTAGTCATACATAATGTTAAAAAAATCATATTTGTCCCTAAAAATCAAAACTAAAATGCATACAACTCAAAATATGCCAGCCTCATATAAGCATAATATTCTATAAGTGAACAAAACAAAAATATTCTATGCCTACCAATTGCAGTTATGTGAGCACCAATGCCATAATTCTATCAAAATATTTGGCCACCCATGAAAGTTTGTAAGCCACTTCATGCCTTTCACCCCAATTTTGGGGATCCTATTTCTATACTACCCATTTCTATCAACCTAGTACTCTGAGACAAGCATGTTCTTTGATGTAAAGAAACTTTATTCCCGTTGTAACCTTGTGAGTCTGCATTCATAAGCAAAGTCAAATAAGTATAGGCTGTTCAAAAAGTCAGCAACAATATGCACTAGTTCACAGGCTCAAAAATCTTATCACCATCTGGTTGAGTTATAGTCAACTCAATGTGGGCTGCATCATTTAGCCTCAGTAAGGTGCCCACTGGCCACCTCGCCTCTCCACCCTAGGTCCCATCACAAATTCTGAATGATCCTTGCCCCCTTGCTAGGCTACGTAATACCATAGGCTGAGGTTTCACACAATTCTTTAAACTTCAGATCAGTCAACCTGCTCTCACGTCTTCTCTAGACCCTATGAACCAGATCTACGAGTGCCAGTCGCTGACCCAAACTGTCTCTCTGTTGCTGCTTTTCTCCCACTTCCAATCAACAAGTGGATCCAGGTGGTCACCTAGTGAGCTTCTGAAGCTGACCACAGGCTCCCTTTAACATTCAGTCCTAGAGAGGAGCGTTCTTTTATGGCTCCAGACTTTTCCAGCTCGAGCAACAAATCACTGGTTCAAAATTCAAAAAGGCCAAATGCCTCTTTTTTTCCCTTCATTCTGCCAACAACTCTCAGGGCAAACCTTTTCATAAGCAAATCTTGACCATTCAAGGCACTAGAATGGACTTTTCTTTTGAGAGTCTTCTTTGCAGGAATTTTATGCGAGTCCATTAACAAGTCCAATTGAATGTCTCAAGGCAGTGGAATTTTAATAATCATTTCTATTACACATATATCAATAACAATAGGTAGAAGCAATTAGTAAATCCTAGTACTGCCAGATCCTAAACACATTCTTAGAACAGTCAAATTCAATCCTTATCTAAACTATCCCATCATATACAATATGGCTTTAGGCCTCTGGATATATCAAGCGAGGGTCAGGCCTTCTGTCAGTCATTTTGACAAAGCAGCATGGCCTCAGAGAAGTTCAAGGGGCAATTACACACCCTTAGGTCAAAGTTTATATTTACCACATTCATTTTTCCATTTCAAACAGGAATAATGAAGAAAACAATTAAAGAAAAGAATCAAAACTTTAACTTCCCATGTTCATTTCAAAAACCAACTCAGTAAACCTCATAGACATATCTGACCTCTGGCTAGAAAAAGAAGAAAAACTGAAATAAGGCAGAGGTCAGACAAGCCTCCACTCTCCATCTTCCTAATTTGTTTCTCTAGTAGCTCACTTCCAATGTACCATAATGTGTTAGGCTGGTGGGTGCAAAGTTCTGCTGGCTCAAAGGTGGTAGACACATCTTCAGGACCCTGGCAGGTCCCAGCATGGCTCATCAGCAGGAAGAGAGAGTTGAAGTTCCCAGGACCCTTTGTGGCTGTTACATAAACTCTTGTCAACTTGAGTGAAGGGGCGGAGTCTAGCCTGTCAGTCAGGTCATAGTCAATGAGGCCTCCGTGTGGCTGTGGCCTTATCCTGAGGATTCTGAGAGCTCCTGTATTATCCCCTGGAAGTAGGACATGCATTCTCTCACTGCAAGATATTCATGTTGACAAGTCACATGGAGCTACGCTGATGGAGCCAGAGACCAGGAGCTGGAGGAGCCACATGGAGACCCACACCAGTGTTGAGATCCTTCCTCTGCCACTGGATCCACAAGACCTTTTACCCACTGACTTGTGATCTTCCTGCACTTGGTGTCATTGTGTGTGTTGCGTGAGTCGGAAGAGCAATTTATAGAATGGTATTGGACATGTGGGTTAATATCAGACTTAAGGACGTGATCTGTAGTTGGCTGGGATGGTCTCTTAATATACAATTACTCTTTTATATAAATCTCTTTCTTATATTCATATGAATCTTCCTAGTCTACCCAGAGTAATACACTCTCCTTATGAGAAGACCACACCCACAAGGAGTCACCATCAGTCCGTGACCTGATTGCCAGGCTAGATGCCACCCCTATACTTTTATATTTTCATGTTGACATGAAATTGTGTAATTACCACAGACATTAAGGTGTTATATTATTTATATACTTATTGTCAGATTACATGTTTGCTTGTTTGTCATGATTTTTCCTTTTGTTCTGTTTGAGCAGGGTATGCTTCCCTAATCATTTTTTTGTGGCATGGGAGCACTGTTCCTGGATGGGTAGGGTGGTGCTGAGGGGGTACATTTTGATGGGTATGCATCAGTGATCACCAGTGGGCAGGCCAGTGTGAGAGGAAGAGTGGGTACTATTGCTGATCTCTGCTTCAGTGGCATAGGAGTGCGTTCAACCACCTCTCAGGGTTTGGGGCAGTGCAGAGAGTGTTGCAATCCTCGAACAAGTGGTGGGGATGTTAAGTATGGGTAAGGATGTTAAGTAAGGGACTCTTATCACCATACCCAGGTGGGCAGAAGAGAGTGGGATGTTTATATGCCATTGGTTCCAGGGAATAAGGGGGCAGGGAGCATAGTCCTCTGGACCAGGTGTAGGAGCTGGGGCATTACCTATAGACTACAGCTGGCAATAGGACTTGATAGCAAGCAAAATGAGGATGAGTGATAGCTCCCTGAAATCTGGTCAGGTGAAGGATCTCCTTTTGTCACTCTATTATTTCATGTGTGCCACTCATCCTAGTTGTCAGGGATTGCCATGGGTTAGTGGACCTTTCTGTTTCTAGACTCCCTTTCAGCTCTGTTTTCACCAGGGTCATCAGAGCTCTCATACACCTTTCTGTGCTTTCCCTGCTTAGATCGGGTTCATGCCCTGCTTATATAGCTTCCCCCTGGGGTTTTCTACCCATTTTCTCCTATTGGGAATTTTGTGAAGTTGCCTTTCTATACTCCTTACCCAAGTATTTCTGTGCTTGCCTTGTCTCAAGATTGCAACACTGCACTGGGCTGACTGACCTACACCTCTCCTTTTCACTGTCCATTTGTTCATTTTCGCTTTCTAATCAATGCTTGATTAATTCTTGATCCTTTTTTTGATGGTTAAGGTATTACGACTGTCATCTGTCTCTATTTCAGTGGATTTGTTGCATCTTTGAGGTTGAGGTGTGGCATTGTTGACTCCTGGTGCTGCTCTATTAAGTGAGGAGGAGGATGATGAGAGGGTAACATAGAAATCCACTACAGTACCTTGGAAAGAACTTTCCACAGTAATGGGGGGGGGGGCGCTAAGCTTCCCAGAGAAAGTGATGGTCAAGCTGGCATCAGAATTGTGGGATACCAGCTGAAAAATGTTTGGAGTATTAAACAGTCTGTCTTAGTAAGTTTACTTGTTGCACTCTTATTAATGTAGTCAGGGTGTTGTCCCCCTTCCAGCTGTGTTTACCTGACTTACTCTTTGTAATACCTGAATAGAGACAGAGACTTTAATGATACTCTTCATGATAATACCTGAATGGAGAAAGAGATTTTAATAGTTTTTTTAAAATTAGTTTTTTTCCTCCCTCAGTAGGGCTCTTTCAGTCCGTTGTTCAATATTCTAACATGTTTGGAGTTAGGAACACGTAATTCTCTTTTGATAGATATTTTGGTTAAGTATGTGAAGCCAAAGACAATATTCTACAAAAGCTATTATAATTTTCCAATTCAGAGTGACGACAAGAAAAGATCATCTTTTTTGGGGGGAATTCATTTGCTCTCTCAATCTTGGAGGTCAGTTTAGGTTTTCACGATCTTCCAGCAGCAGTTCTAATTTGCAGAGAAGCATGCAGAAGTCAACTGCTTACTGGTCTCAAAATATTACCATTTTGACTGGAGAAAGCAAAACAACTAATGGAAGTTCCCGAGTGGTACAAATGTCAACCAAAATGTTGGTGATGTAAATCCACGGAGAGACAACACACAGAGAAGGCCTGGAAAGATGCTTCTGCATGGTGACGACACAGCAGAGTGGGGCTTTGAATAGACCTGACTGCACTTGGTTGGAGTCGGATATCCATGTAATTTAACTATGTAAGCATTAGAAAGGATAAAAGTATTGCCTAATCAAGTGTTTAGTAAATGCCTTTGTTGGTCTTCATAAATATGTAGGCATTATTACTATTTTCTTTCTTACAAATGAAGAAAATGAATCATAAAGAGGTTAAGCAACTGTTCTGGGAAGTAGGACACTCAACCTGCAGAGTCCATATTGCCAGTCACTGTGCTATACTTTCTTCTGGTCACCTAATGTAGAAAGTAGGTGAACAGAGAAATAGATAAGTGAACAGAGTTGAAAGTATAAATATGATTCCAAGTGTGAAAATGATAATATGCATGTCACCTTCTTTACTTATAGATTTTCATTTATCACATATATATGTTACATTTCTGGAGTGATTTTACCTCAGTCCTTGCTTTGTACGCAGCAAAAGAACTTTTGTAATCCAAGTGATTTTTATGAGGGAAAGGAAAGTTTTAGGTATTGCAGTCTCCAAGAGTACATACTATTTCTGGAAAGCACGAGGCTACAAGGGAACCACCCCATGAAAAGAATACTGAAGAGGAGTTTAAAATCATGCAGCAGGACCGGAAAATCCCCAGGGCTCAAAAGAGCCTGCGTGGCCGAGTGCATCAGCTGACCCTATTGGCTGAGTGTAGGCACACCTGTGTGATGGTTTGCATGTTGGTTGTGACCAGGTTTAGCTTCACCTGTGCCTCAGTGGCCCTAGTCTGAGCATGCTCAGTTTGGATTTCCCTGCAGTCCCTTTATTGTAGCTCTATATTGACCCCATATAGATATTTTCTTAGATATAGAATATCTATCACAGGCAATTCAGTATAGATGTACCAGAGATAAGAGAAATATTTATGGAAATCACCAAAGCCCCGCCTCCCATCGCATTAAGTTGATTTCAACTCGGTGATCGCAGAGGACAGAGTCAACCTGCTCCCTTGGGTTTTGGAGAGGGGGACTCTTCACAGGAGCAGATTGCCTGAACTTTCCTCTGTGGAGTGGCCTGTGGCCTTGAACTGTTGGTTTTGTGGCTGGCAGCCCATTGCTTAATTCACCGTGCCACCAGAGCTACTGAAAACATTTTTTTATAGCTGCTGATAAATTTGAAAATAATGCTTTCATAATCAGACATGTTTAAATTAAAAAGAATTTAAATCATCATGAATGTGGTAATTCTCCAGCAATTATGTTACAGGAATGGGGAGGAAGAACTTTCATTTTCTGTCTTCTGAACTGTGAACTTTATACAATTTATTTCTACACATTTGAAAGAAAACATATTTTAATTATAAAACTTAAAAATTAATGGGAAAGATATTTCTCCAATAATTATGTGCTATGATTTATTATTTCTATGACTACTAATAGGCTACAGTTTATTACTTGGTAAAGTCAGTGTAAATCTGTGTTTGTTAAACTGCCTTATCTTCAAAGGTGACTCTTTTTTAATGTAAATTGAATTGGAAAGTAAATCTATGATTTTCTAGAACTAGGATTGTTTCCTATCCAAGTCTTAAAATGAAACCTTTCCCCACAAATGAGTTAGGCAGGACAGAAGTTGACAGCAAATTAACTACTTGTTGCTAGTCAATTGGGCACAATTCTCATACAGGAGAATAATCTCATGCTGGCATTTATAAAAGAATATGTCAATTTGAAATTGCATTGCTTATTAAGGGACAATATACTCATGCTAGCTAACAGTATTTTAATATCTTGTTTAGTCACTGACTGTGTTTAGAGTTAGATTGGTCGATAAATGTTGACATAGGCATCGTTGAAACTTAATCATGTAACTTACTTGGGGGTTGTTTTTCAGGTGAAGGTCTGAAAAGATCCGCTGACAGATTTACAGATGACCCCTGCCATCTCCCCAAAAGGGAGGCTGTCGTTCAAGCTGCCCGGGCCCTGTTGGCTACAGTGACTAGACTCCTTATTCTCGCAGACATGATTGACGTCACGTATCTCTTGCAGCACGTGTCAGCAGTAAGTAAAATATGACTTCATTTATCTTGGCATTGTTCTTCTATCGAATTTCATTTTGGCATCAATTCTAGTGCATCTGGGTTTCATCCTTATTACTTAACATCACAGATCAGAAGCTGACTGGATCAGATTGGGAAAATTAAGAGAACTTTGTCTGAAGTTAATGTGAAAGTCAGTGGGAAATTGGAAAACAAGGTGACCTACTGATAAAAAAATGGCTAAGAGAAAGTTTTAGGCCTTTGCCCATTTAAATGATTATGTCCTATGTGTTTATAATTTAGGAAGGCTATATATGCATATAAATTTCTGCTACAAATTAAAAATAATTTGAAAAAGTCTATCTTTAAAAGTTAAGATCTTTAAAGCTTTAAAGCTTGGTTTGTAAAGGAATATTATTTTGATATTTCTTCTTATTCCAAGATAAAGTATTTGTAGTTGGTCTGTGATGTTAGACTGTAATAATCTATTAAAATGTATCAGTGGATATAATTTGTGCAAAGATTTGGTTGCTCCTCACTTATTGACATGATTAGGTTTCCCGAAGCAGGTCATTTTAAAAAAAATCAGTGTTATGCAAAAACGGAGGTTCACCACATCAGATTACAAAATGAAACTACATCCATACATCACTGCCAACCCCTAAGAATCATGATTCTGTCAAATTGACACATAACTCTAAGCACCAAAGCCAGTACTGCTTTCACTTGTATCTTGGGGTTCCTTACTACTGGATGTACAAGACTCAGTGTACAAAATATTCCTATAGTAGATTTACTTTTACTGTTGCCTTAAATGACAAGTGTTGGATAACAAGATAGTTGGTAATTTAGGAATAGGTATATATTTAAAGTAGGCAATAACCCAGGCAGTAAAATGTCCTGCTGGTTTTGTTTTTCTAGACAAATCCATTTAGAACACATTTAGTCAAAGGAGAATGTTATTAACGCTTTTTTTCATTTTCTCAACTTATCTAGTTTGGCTGAGCCATTAAATCTGAACAGAACATCTCAGAGTATCTGCTTTATCTCTCACTTTAAGTAGGACCCCTACATTTCGGTCCATAAATACATCTGTGTTTTCAGAAAGATACTTAGTGATTGTAACATTACAGCTCCATTAAGCAAATAACCTTGTCAAAATAGTTTTCTCTAATTGCTAAACTAAACCTCTCTTTCCATCATTATCTTATTCACTACTGCTTATTTTAACACTGAAGGAGAACGACTCCCTTTATACTTTTTATACGCCTCTTCTTTTGATAAGTTTATTACTGTCAAGCAAAACTTTAGCATATTTCTCCCTTTGTTTTTTGTCCACAGTGGCTTTGTAGGAAAAGCTTTACCCCTCATCAACAGCGTTACCTAGTCTTGGGTTTGTAGATAAGCTAATTGAATGATACTTCTTGCTGCTTCTTCATTATTTGTTTGTTCTATAACTTTAGACAAAGTCATGAACATTTCACTGATAACTTCCCCCCCCCCCATATGTGCACTCAGATACTAATAAATGCTGCAAACTAGTAATGACTATGAAAGATTCAATGCTAAGTAAATCCAAGTTCTCTCTTCAGATTTGGTGAAATAAAACATTGTGAGGATGGCTTTGTAAGGTGAAAATTGCCACCTTTATAATCAGATAAGAGGCATTTAAAAAATGTACAACCATCATAACTACCAATTCAGTCAAATGCTCATAAAGTGCTAGGCACAGTGACAAGCAATACACACAGTTTCAAACTAGCATGAGGGAGGGTTGCATAGTTGACATCCTCTGAGCCAGGGGTCAGACGTACCTTCAACCTCCATCTTTCTTTACCGGATTCTGACATGAACTATTACCCTCCAGGCATTCTATTGCTATGTTGGAAAATTTGTTCCAGCAGTCACACAAAACTCACATAGAATACAGTTAAGGGGGTGTGCTATGGAAGTTACTAGATTGCCACAAGTTAGAATCAGTAAACAGTATACAGTCATTGGTTCACAGCAATCCCTCTTCTCAGTCAGTTGCCAAGGGTCACTTTTGTTGGTCCTCAGCCTCTCAGTGAAATGCTCCCTTTGCCTGTGCTCTCGTGGACCAGGAAGCTTGCCTGTTGCTCTGCCTTAAATCCAATTATCTTGATGCTATTCCTCAGAGCCTCTGTCTGTGTCAGTCTCTGGTGTCTTGGCTTTTGGCATTGAGACAGAGATCTTGATTGTACTCTTATTCAGATGGTCCTGGGTTTCCACTTTCTGCTCCTGCTTTAAAGATGGATTCTCCTTATAGCTCAGGTGGGAAGTGGGTATGGTTGTTGTTGTTCTTGGTGGAATTTGGGCATCATAATAAAATGAACCAATCTTCTTTATTAGTGTTGCACAATTTATAGAGTCCCACCCAACCATTTCATGGGAGTTAGAGAGACATGGGTAGAAAAGCCACATTAAGATATTTCACACCCTCCTCACCATCAATGTTGAATCTCTTGTTGTTCCCTTGTCGCTGGGGTTGTTAACACCAATTTCCTCCCCCCACCCCCTTTCCCCTGTCCCCCCCCGAACTGTCTTCCCATTGTTTTCTTCTCCAGATTGTTCATCCCACTTATCTTACCTATATAGACCTGCAGAGATAACAATATGCACAAAAAGTAAGACAGAGCTAAACAAAGCAACGAAAGAAAAGAAAGCAACAGCAACAGCAACAACAAAAATTCAAGGACAAAGAAAGAAAGAAAGATCTGTAAATAGTTCCCGATCTGTTTGTTGACCTTTAGAAATGTTTTTTGGTTGAGTCCAATGGGACGCCACACCCTGGCCTCACAGTTTATTTTTGGTGTTCCTTGGGGACTTCGTTGCTTTGTTCCCCTCAAAATTGATGGAGAGGAGGGTGTAGGAAACCTGGTAGGACTTGATCAAGGGCAATGTAACCAAGAGGAATTACTGAAACTCAAATGAAGGGTAAATGTGATAGTAGGACAAGAGGAAAATAAATGGGAATAGAGGAAGGAACTGGGAGGCACAGGGCATTTATAGAGGTCAAGATACAGGTTTGTGCATATGTAAATATATTTATATATGATGATGGAGAAATAGATCTATGTGTATACATTTATAGAGTTATTATTAAGGTAGCAGATGGACATTGAGTCTCTACTCAAATACTTCCTCAATGCAAGAACACGTTCCATTAAACTGGCATTTTATGATGCTCATCTTCCACACATGATCCCTTAAGACAAAGTGGGTGCTAAAGGAAATGTGGTGAAGAAAGCAGATGGTTCCTGGCTATCAAAAGATATAGCATCTGGGACTTGAAAGACTTGGAGATAAACAAGCAGTCATCTAGCTGAGAAGCAACAAAACGATGAAGCACATCAGCCTGTGTGACCACAAGATGTCAAGGATATCATATCATTGTGAATGAGGGGGAGTGGAGTGGAGATACAAAGACATCCCCTTATAGAATGGTCGTGGGGAGGAGACTAACCAGTCAGAATGCAGTGTAACACCGATGACACATGCAACTTTGCCCTGGCTCTTTAATGTTTCCTCCTCCCCACTATCATGATCCCAATTCTACCTTACAAATCCGACTTGACCAGAGGATGTTTCCTGGTACAGATCAGAGCTGGAAACACAGGGGATCCAGGACAGATAAACCCCTCAGGATCAATAATTAGAGTAGAGATACCAGGTGGGTACGGGAAATGTGGAGGAGCAAAGGGGGCACTGATCACAATGATCTATCTATAACTCCCTCCCAGGGGGATGGACAGCAGAAAGGTGGGTGAGCAGAGATATTGGATAGTATATACATGACAAAATAATAACAACTTATAAATTATTAAGGGTTTGTGAGGGATGGGGTGGGGAGGAAGGGGAAAAATGAGAAGCTGATACCAAGGACTCAAGTAGAAAGAAAATGTTTTGAGAATGTTGACAACAAATGTACAAATATGTTTGATACAATGGATGTATGTATGGATTGTGATGAGTTGTATGAGTTCCCAATAAAATTATTTTAAAAAGTGATAGTTCACTTTTAGAAAGAAAGAAATTTCACTCCTGCTTACCTGGCTACAATTACTGAACATTTTGCTCAATGATTCTTTAAAAGAATCCTGATTCAAAGGGGATACAAGCATTCATTCACACACACACACACACACACACACACACACACCAAGTTATAAAAGTGGAGCAGGAGATAAATTTAGGACAAACAACAATGGTATAATACTTCTACAATGAAACATAATTATTATTTATTTTTAAAGAATGTGCTAGTCACTATGTTGGCTAATTATCTTTTCCAATCCAATCCTCACAACAGCACTATAATAATCATTTCTGTTTTATAGATGGAATAGCTAAGGGGTATTTAATTTAAGTAAACTTACTCAACACAATCGGAAGCAAAAAACCAAAAAAGGAACTTGCTCTCTAAGAGTGAGAATAACTTTTCTACAAATAGCTTTTGGAGATGTGTAGACAAGTTCACTAGCCTAGGACAGGTTATTTCACACTTGTTGGTGACTTTGTTAGTCTGCTCTTGAGTTAGTTCTTTTGAACTATTAGCTAAGTAGTTGGAGTACAAAAATGATACCTTATTAGTGAAAAAGAAACTATAAAAGAGAAAGAATGGTCATTTTTTTGTAGATTGTGATAATCTTGTATTATTTAAATCTTATGAAAACTTTGTTTTTGATTTGTATCAGCTGAAATACTTTGAGATTTCAGAGAAAAAAACCAAAATTATTTGTTGAGATCACTAAGCATTGTTTACTATAACATATTCACAACAGTATTCTGTAGAACCTTTTATTTATTTATTTGAACCTGTCTTAATCAACATGAAAAAAGATCTATATGAGGATGGAGGAGGGAGTCCATGCCACATATAGAAGTTCCCCTTAAAAATACATTGTATATTTAATGGTGGTAATTACATTGACCATGTTGTTAAGCCATCAGCTCTATACATTGCCAGATATTTAATCTCCCTAGACATAAAATTGGGTGTGGTGAAATAGTAACTCCCCATTTTACTGGTGAGGGTCATTAGGACCATTTGGTGTCTTGTTCTGTAGCACAAGAGTCTCTGTGGTCAGAACTGGCTGAACAGCGCTTAGCAACAACCAGGTCTCTGGTAACTGGGAACACACTCTTGTGTATTACATTTGTTTATTCTATTTCATATAAGCAGGATTATATATTTTCCCTTTTGTGTTTGGTCAATTTCACTCAGGATAATGTTTTCAGGATCTATCCATATGGAAGCATGTATCACTTAAGATTATAAACTAATTGCATACTGGGGTCTCTTTGACATTCCTACATAGATGTAAATGGCTTGAGCCCATATACTGCGCATGTTCTGTCAACTATAATGTTCTCCCTAATATTTCTGTAAATCTCCTGAGCCTCATGTTATCAAGGTCACCTCTGGCTCTAAGCTTGTGCTTCTAGGGAGTTGCTCTAGTTTATGGATTATCTTTCTATCCTTATTTCATACTATGTTCACCCAGGAGTGGGAGTTGGCCTTTGCTTCTTGATTCTCTCTCTCTCTCTCTCTCTCTCACACACACACACTCCCCTTTTAGTCACTTCATCTCATTGCTTTCCCACATCCCTTCTCTCTACCTACTCTCTTTTGCTCTCCTTATACCCCAAAGTCTTTTATATTTGAATGCAACAAAGAATTGCTGTCTACTTATCACCCTACCCACTTTGTTTTTATGGATCTCACTATTCATCTTAGTAACTTGGAATTTATGTAAATATTGTTGCTGTGTGACATGGAGTTGAGTTGAATTCATGTTGTTGGTGTTAATTACCATCCAGTAAATTCTGACTCACAGTGACCTTATATACAGCAGAACAAACATGGCACAAACAGAACACAAACAAGTACCCTGTACACAAACAGAACACAAACAAACACCCTGTACACAAACAGAACACAAACAAACACCTTGTACACAAACAGAGCACAAACAAACACCCTGTACACAAACAGAACACAAGCAAACACCCTGTACACAAACAGAACAGAAACACCCTGTACACAAACAGAACACAAACACCCTGTACACAAACAGAACACAAACAAGTACCCTGTACACAAACAGAACACAAGCAAATACCCTGTACACAAACAGAACACAAACAAACACCCTGTACACAAATAGAACACAAACAAGTACCCTGTACACAAACAGAACAAAACATTGCCTGGGCAGGTGCCATCCTCAAAATTCTTTTTATGTTTAAGCCTATCAATGTAACTAACCCCTATGTCAACCCATCTCGTCTAGAGTCTTCCCCTTGAGCCCCGCCCCCCTCTACCGAACATGGTGTTCTTCTCTAGGAACTATTTCTCCTGAAGATATGTTCAAAGCATGGGAGGCAAAGAGAGTCTCACCATCCTTGCCTCTAAGGAGCTTGCCAGTTGTATTTCTTCCATGACAAATATGTCTGTCCTTTTGGCTGTCCTTGGTACCGTCAATTTCTTCAACAGCACAATTCAAATACATGATTCTTGTTTGGTTTTCCTTCTACATATGCAGGTAACTGAAAATTCCATGGCTTGAGTCAAGTGCAGCTTCTCAAACTAATATTCTTGCTTTTCAACATGTTCAAGAAATCTTATGCAGCATATCGACCTGAGGCAACGTGTCACTTGTTCTCTTCCCTGCTGCTTCCATGAGTGCTGACAGTGGATCCAAGAGATGAAACTCTTCACAATTTCAAACTTTTCTCTCTTTATCATGATGTTGCCTGTTGGTCCTCTTGTGAGGATTTTGATTTTCTTTATGTTGAGCTGTAATCCACACTGAAAGCTGAAATCCTTAATGTTCATCAACATTTGCTTCAAGTCCTCGTCAGCCAAGTTGTATCTTTTACATATCACACGTTGTTAATAAACCGTCTTCCAATTCTGATGCTGCATTCTTTGAGATATAATCCAGTTTCTCGATTACTTGCTCAGCATACATATTCAATAAGTATGCTGAGAGAATGCAACCCCAACTGACACCTTTCCTTTAAACCATGAAGGCTTCCTGGTTGCATTGCACATGCAAGTTCCTTAAGAGCATAATGTACTGTTCTGGGATTTCTATTTTTCTCAGAGATAGCCATCGTTTTCTATGGTTCACAATTAAGTGCTTTAGCACAGTGAAATACAAATAAACAACTTTCTGGTATTTGCAGCTTTCAGCCAAGATCTATTTGACATTAGAAATGAAATCTTTTGTTCTACAAAGGATCTCCGAGTCCCTCGCAACTCCCTGTCAATGACTGCTGCAACCTTTGTTAGATGCTCTTCTGTAAATTTTACTTGCATGTGATATCAGTGATCTTGTTCTATAGTTTGAGCATTCTGTTGTGTTGCCTTTCTTTGGAATGGGTACAGATATGGATTTCTCACGGTTAATTGGCCGACTAGCTGACTTCCATATTTCCTGACATTGAGGAGGGAGTGCTTCCAGTACTTTTTCAGCTTGTTGAAACATTTCCATTGGCATTCCATCCACTCCTGGAGGCTTGGTTTTCACCACTACTGTCAGTGCAGCTTGAACGTCTTCCTTCAGTACCTTTGATTTTTGTTATATGCTACCTCTAGAAATGGTTCCCTTCTGATGAGCTCCTTTTCACTAAATGTTTAAAATTTGCCTTCTCAAGCTCCCCTTTCAAATGTTCTGTTCACCTGTCCCACTCCATCAGTTCTTCCATTTGCCTTTGCTACTTATGATTAAGAGGAAGTTTCAGAATTCCTTCTGACATCCACGCCAATCTTTTCTTTCTTTCCTGTCTTTTAAATTATCTTTTGCTTTCATTATGGGTGATGGTCTCGAAGTCCTCCCACAGCTTGTCAGTCATTTTGAGTCCTCCCCACCTGAGGCGTTCTTCTTCTGACACTATCTCTAACAATATTCTCCTTCTGTATATTGTTTTCAGTAATTGACAATGTTTCCATCCTTTCCGTGGAATTTTCAATGGCTAATTTCCCTGAAGTAGATAACCTGTTCCTTCTTCATAGTCTGTTCTTAATCTGAAAACTCTGTTGAAACTTGTTAATTGTGACTGATCTGGCTGGTATTTGAAATACAAGTGAAATAGCCTTCTGAATCACAGCAACACACAAGGTGCCACAGTGTGACAAACTGATAGGCAAGTTGTGGGCATATTTATATATGTGTGTGCACATACACATATACTTATATATATGGATATGTACATATTCTACTAGATCAGCTGTTCCCAACAAAACAAAACAAAACAAAACAAAACAAAGAAAGACCCCAAACAACTACAAGAAAAACCAATGATAAAAAGCAAAAAGCCTATACAGAAACCCAGGTCTGTTTGTTGACCTTTAGGAATATTTTCTGGTTGAATCTGATGGGGTACAATGCCCTGGCCTAAAGTCTATTTTAGGTATTCCTCGGGGACTTTTTCATTGCTTTGCTTCCCTTGCTGCTCTTTTGCGTGCCCTTAGCATTTTGCCTCGGTGTGGTGAGGTCAGGTGGAGCACAGTTCCTGCTGCATCGCCAGTGTTGTCCCCCATAGCACTATGGGTCAGTGAGGGACATAATGTCTCATGGTGGGGCTTGTCCTATAATCCTCTTTGTGCATTGGCTGCTTTGATCAGGGATATTGTCCTTGGGACTTGGTGGGGCAGAATGTGTTCCACTCTTTCTCCTTTCCTTTTCATTTGTTTCTATGTACTCTGATTAGATGGACCCATCTCTCTGAGCTGTGGTTTCCATGATGTCCTCTGAAGTGCATTCTCCTGGGGGATGGGGGGTGGGAAATGAATGTTCATGTAGTTGGAATTGGGGCTGGCTCTGAAGACCTCTCTATTGGTTTCCTGCACACCCGTCATTTTTAAACTGTTCCCTGTACAAGTTTTGAATGTATACATAATTGCACAGCACCAAAAAAAATCCCTTAGCTACAGCAACATTTCCTTTAATGCCACCACGATATCACTTTTATCCCTTATTAGTATTTTTTCCAAATAGCAGATTTTACTTTCTTATTATTGAGGAAAATTTCCTTTTGGATGTCAGGTAAGTGAGATACTTATCTACTTTTTATTAATAGTCTGTATCTACATATTTTCTTATCTCTTTATGCTTCTTTATCTTTATTAAGTTATCCTCTTTCTATTGAGACTTCCCAGAGATGTAATTATGATAAAGAGTTCAGTAAAATATACACTGAGACTATCAACTAATGTAACACAGGTCACTGAACAACTCTCAAAGGAATAGGTATAGTCAAACAGCACAGAATTGGTATTTGATCAGATTCATTCAGGATTCCTGACTTGGCAATTTTAAAGGTATCTAGTTCCTCTAGGCAATGCATGTTTTATTCTGGAAAAGCACATCCAACACAGGAGAGACCAAATAAATAAGTGGGGAAAGGCAATTTGGGTTTTCAACCACCATTGCTCATAGTGTTCTGTGTGAATTTAAGTGAAACACTTTATCTCTCTTTGGTCTATTCAACTTTTTTGATGTTCTGAACTACTGTATGTCTCAGGATTCCATATCCCATTTTATTGGCATTTGGATTTTAAAAGGGTTAATTTTGTTTGAGAGGAATAAGGTTCAGGTGTCTCCTCATGTCTTTCGGGATCAGAGGACTATGGGAAGGCTATGACTTTTGGCAGCAAGGAGACTTCATTTGGGTCTGAGCTCTGTCAGTTATTAGCTGGGTGATTTGGAGAAAGTTAAAAACCTGTGGGATTTTATTGTCTGAGCCCTAAAGATAGTAAAACTTATTTGGAACACATTGAAATGTTTTGTCAGAATTAAATATGTAACATATAATTTTCCCTATTATTGTTGCTGCTGTATACCATTCTGTTGGTTCTGATTCATTGTGACCAGCCCTCACTGAGTAGACCAGACCTGGAAGGTCTCTTTTTGACTGGTAAATACAATTGGCCCTTAACTAGCTCATGGCAAATTTCCATTATCTTTTAGCTCCACTCTCCAATCATATTTTTGAAGCTCTCCTGTAAATATAAGTTCTCTTTTACCATTCTATTTCCCTCATTCCATTTTCCCCTGTGGTACCTTGCTATGACTTTTTGGCTCTGGCATGCAATGTTACACTATTCCTAAAAAAATAATTTTTATATTTTGAGTTAAACAAACTTTTTCAACATTTTTATTCATTATATCATACATTTTGACAGGCTAGGGTCATTATAGAAAATGAGGTCTGTGATTAGTAACTTCCATGTCAATATTTAACATTTCCTATGTTTTTACAAAGCATTCAGAAATTTAATAATAATTATGAATATGATGTTTATTAATAATATTTACAGGAAATTATCTATCACTATATTCTTAGATGACACTTTTTGAGGCCACCTTTTCTGATAAAAACAGGTATGTATTAGCAGAAAGTCTGGTTAGAATTTTTGATTATTAAAAATGTTAGTAAGTGGAGAAATTCTGCTGTAATTAAGAGCCACTGTTTCTTAATTCTGCAGAATATCCTTGAACACCTATTGAAAAGACATATTAAGCTTAAAAAATGTGAGTTCCCCAGCTGGAACTCAAGATGAAATAGGAAATGAAAGAAAGGAAGGCACATAGGTGGGGTATAATTGCTGAATTAGTACAGAATATGATAATGAACACTTGAGGGAAGAAGGACATGCACCACCTCTAAATTTCTTTATTCTGACACTCATCATCCATTCCACAGCATGCTACTTTTCTGCTTGGTTTGATAATCAGTTGCAGTGGCCACAATGTTGTTATAGACAATACTCACAGTTATAAGGTTTTTTTTTTTGGGGGGGGGGGAAGGTAACACGTTGTCACAAATCAGGATTAGAAAATATTAAAAATGCAGTCCTTTGTCCGCAGTCTCTTGTCAGTCATAATGGCAGATGTATCTTTCTCTGACCTTCAGCCTTGCAACTGTGCTGTGTGTTTGCTTTTACTTGCCTTGAACAAGTGCTACTGAATTTCTTCAGCATTGATAAATGCACACAAAGCATCTCATTTTGTAAGTCAGCTTCTTTTCCAAAGGCATTCAGCTATACTCATTCCCATCATTTTGGCTCATCATCTGAGTGCTGTGGCTTCTGGTGCCTCTGCATTCCAGGCAGTGATATTGCATGTGCTCTATTGGTAGTTCTTCATTCTTGGTGGCTGCTTCTGAAAGGATTCTCTACATACAGAGGAATTGTGAAATGGACCAATTCCCTCCTTAGAGTCCTCCACACTTCATTTGCATGCTCTGATCCAGTCATTAAGGTTTCCTGATGGTATAGGGGGATATGTGTTGAGCTGTTAAGTTCATGATCATCAGATTGACTCCAGCAGTGACTACTTGGAAGAAAAATGAGGTCTTCTGCTCCAGATATGATTTTCAGAAACACAAAGGGGTAGGTCTATTTCTTTGTATGAGTCAGAATTGACTTAATAGCAGTTAAGAAAAAATTTTTAATAGGTTTCTCCAGTCATTTTGTGGAAATTACAAAGACTTAGAAGAACCCTACCCATTGGACTTCTACTCAAGTGCTCCCTCAGCTCACTAATAATCTGGCATTTCGTGATGCTCACCTTCCGAACAAGATAAAATGGGTGTGTAAGCAAAAGTGGTGAAGAAAACTGATGGTGCCTGACTATCAAAAGATATAGCATCTGGGGTCCTAAAGGCTTCAAGATAAACAAGCAGCCATCTAATTCAGAAGCAATGAAGTCCACAGGGAACAAGCACACCAGCCTGTGTGACTGTGAGATGTCAATGGGTTCAGGTATCAGGCATAAAAGATTTAGAACAAAAAATCATATCATTATTAATGAGGGCGAGTTTGGAGTGGAGACCCAAAGCCCATCTGTAGACAATTGGACATAGCTTACAGAAGAGTCACGAGGAAAAGACGATCCAGTGAGAGTGCAGTACAGCAACGATGGAGCATACAACTTTCCTCTAATTCTTTAATGCTTCCCCCCACCGCCCACCCTATTCTCATGACCCCAATTCTACCTCACAAATCTGGTTAGGCCAGAGCATGTACACTGGAGCAGACAAAAGATGGAAAAACAGGAACAAGGACAGATAAACCCTTGGGTACAGATATTGAGAGTAGTAATATCAGGAGGGTAAGGGTAAGGTAGGAGGAGAAAGGGGAAATTGATCACAATGATTTATATATCATCCCCTCCCAGGAGGACAAACAACAGAAAAGTGGATGAAGGGAGACATTGGTCAATGCAAGACATGAAAAAAAAGATAAATTAGCAAAAGTTCATGTGGGAGGCAGGGGAAAAATGAGAAGCTGATATGCAGGGCTCAAGTAGAAAGAAAATGTTTTGGAAATGATGGTGGCAACAAATGTACAAATGTGCTTGAAAAATGGAGGTATGTATGGATTGTGATAAGAGTTGTATGAGCCCCCAATGAAATGGTCGAACAAAGAAGAAGGAGGAGGATGAGTCCTACCAAACAATTTTAACTCACTACTGGGAACATGGATGATTTTAAGCAGGAAAATGATCTAAGTGGTTTTTCTTTTTAGAATTATTAACCCAGCAGCTGTCGCTGACAGAGGGGGAACAGAGTGGAGACGGGGACCAACAAAGAGGCTGCTGTAATCATCTAGTTGTGAGATGATTGATCTTGGGTGGGAAATAAATGTGAGAAATGAAAAAGGAACAGTCTAATATTTGGAAAGTTTCATCCTGAGGAGAAGTGGGGTATCAAGAGATCTTCCAAGATTCTGGCTGGTTATTGAAGACATCATTGTGCTGCTATTTACTCAGCAGTTATGCATTTTAGACACATTGCGTTTGAGGAACATAAGAGGGATAATAGATACTAAACTATATATAGTGAACTCATGGAAACAAATAAGGCAAAAGACATATTGAAAGGATTCAGTAAATATTCATTAGAAGGAACAGTTTTTCATGAAGCCATCTAAGGAAGAGTTACAGCTTGATCTACCATCTTTGAGGTAGCATGGATCAGTGGAAAATGGTTTGTGTTGAGATTTGGCTCATAAGAAAAGGGCAATATGACTTTTATTTACTCAATCTCATGATGCCTCTATTTTCTCATTAGAAACAATTGTCTGAAGACTTCAAAAAAGAGCTTTGTGAAATTTAATTTGCATAGCAGAAGTCAACTCTTTAGTGTACAGTTGAATGATTTTAAATAAATATATAGAGTTCTGTAATCATCACTGTGGTAAGTTGGGTTCTCTAGAGAAGCAATGCCTGTGATGCTTATATGTGTATATAAAGAAAGAATTTTTATAAAAAAGTCATTTGCACTGCTGTAGAAATGAGTAACCCCAGGCTGTTTCAAATCCATGGGCCAGAAGTTAAGCTGGAGGATTTTCCTGACATATATAGCAGATGGGCCTGACAAACTTAGATGCATGAAGTCATAGGATGGTGGAAGCAGAGATGGAAGAATTCAAGGTTGGAAGGCAGCATGGCAAGCTACTGATAGCTCCCAGAGTCAGAGACAGTATGGTGGGATGTTGTTTCAATTCCAAAGATCAAGAGGTCCATAAGAAAGACACAGGATCCAGCCCACAAGAAGCGCTAGGCCTTCCCAGAGTCTGCTAACATGGGAGTACTCCACATCTCTGAGTAAGCTTACTTTCAAATGCACCATGGTTGTCACTTGACTCAGGGGGTAGCACTCCACTCTAATCTTACCATAAACGTTTGGCTGCTCATAGCAGACCCCATAATTGAGTTGATTCCATTATATTAGATTATATCATAGAAGAGGATTCAATTGCCAAATAACAGAATTCTGACCCAGACAAGCTGACACAAAACTGAACTATCACAGTCACCATAAGTCAGATTTTAGAACATTTTCATCACCCCACCTATTGGATCTCATTCAATTTGTTGTCACTTTATATTTACTCCCATATTTGATTATAGGAATGGCAGCAGGAAATATTTTTCACAGCTAAGATACATAAATAAAAGTCTCTCTTCCCTTCAATCTTAGCTAAAATGTCTTTCATAGAGATGATAGCTAATAAACAGTTTTTAGACTTATTGATCATTGAAAGGTGTTATGCGTCTGATAGCAATGGTTCTTACAATTTTATGGGACTTTTAATTTTATGAAGTATTAAAGACCCAGTGATCTACTTTTGAAGCATCATCATTGAAAGGCTGATGAGAGAGAGAGTCCAAATAGCATGCTGCAGACATATTGCATCTGCCCTTTTCCTCTACAGCAACAACAGATACAAATGACAATCTTTCAGCAGCAAGTGAGAGCAAATAATTAGATTAAATTTTGATTAGAAAAATAAACAGATATGATATGTGGATGAAGTGCCAATAACACTGTTAAAAAGAAAGAAAACATCTACCAAGGAAAGAGGGACAGAGTGAAGTAGGACACAATAGTTCCATTTGAGACATCGCAGACAACATACATCAAGGAGGAGAAGCCAACTTCATGGGATCCCTGGTAAGATAGAGACACAGCGCAAACAAATTCAGTGACGCAAGATCAACAGAACACTAGCTAGATCTAAGAAAGGAAAGTGAAGGGTAGCTGGCTAAAATAGAAACCACTGCAGAGCAGCGAGGGAACCAGCAAATAGTGATAAAGCACTCATCCCTAGTGGTCCCCTGTGGTTGAAGTTAAGGAGTCCTTGTGGTGCAGTGGTTACCGGCTGGGCTGAGGTCTGCATGGTCTGCAGTTTGAAACCAGCAGCAGCTCTGAGGCTTTCTATTCACGTAAAAAGAATCTCAGAAACCCACAGGGGGTCGCTAGGAGTCCGCATCGACTCCATGGCAGAGTGCGGTTTGGAGTGGCTGCAGTTGGGGTCCATGTGAAGAGGAAGGGTCATGGTGGGCAAATGGAATGGGGAAAGGCAAGTCAGAAGAGTGCGGTTACATTGAGAGAAGGGCCCCTCTTCAGGAAACAAAACACGTAGAGATGTGGAAACACGTAGAGAAAGTGGAAACACGTAGAGAAAGTGAAAAACCACTTTCCTCCGCCAGCTTTCATCCAAACAACCAAAACCAATCAGAAAAGAAAATCAAACTCCCAATGGAGCACAGTTCCACTGCGACACACACGGGAGCACCTCGGGAGGAGGGGACGTATGGCAGGTACTGGTAAAACTCACGGGGAGACCATCACTCACTTCTCTTAGGTCAAGGACTACTTCTTCTCTTATTTTCTTCTCATTTCTTTCATGTCTAGGATGTGGCCAGAATTGGAATAAATGTTTTCTGAGTGAATATCTTTCATTTTTTGCTCAATCGGTTTCACAATAATCTTATAAGTATGCAAGGACTATGTTTTTGAAATTTTTGATAACAAAATTGAGATCAGAATAGCAGTGATTTGACAGAGTTATGCAGTTCTTAAATGATACTGCAAAGACTTAGATCCAGATTTCAAGGTCAGTGTTTCCCATTATATAGAGCTGTTTCTATTTTAGATCTGAGCCCAGTTTTGTCCTTAGAATCATGAATTGTTCTTGACTTCTGTAATCATTCCTTACAGCAAAAAATAAAAAAAACAACAACCCAGAAAACAAAAAACAAAACCATCTGAGATATGTGTGTGTTTTAATTTTCTGCTTCAGCTGTAAACTTCCTTTTAATGAGTTGTATTATCATCTTGTAAGTTCATTTGGAAAATATGTGTGAATGTCAATAGATTAAGTTTAGAGAAATATAATAGTTTTAAAAATAGTGTTTCACTTTTTCCACCTAGATTGCCAGGTTTAAGTAAGATCGATTAGTCAATTCTTACGTTCAAAACAATTTCTTTTTACTGTATACATGAATATTTATAGAGCATTAATGCATTATACTTTTGATCATTTTTCCTTTATGCTTTGGCCTCTAGAATTTTGGCATTGTTTCAATGTGGCATTTTAGACACTCCAAATTCACACTTGGTGATCCAATGTTTTCTATTAGGTATTTATTGGGCACTATGAGTACGAGTTTTCTTTTTGTGTTGCAAGTGGCACTCAGAATCACACATGCACAAAATGTTAAATAAGAAAAAATGATAACTGTTTAGCTGACTCTTCTGGAGCAATGCTGCTTGGTAATCTTTCTGTTTCAAAATGAGAAGGCTGTTTGAGTTGTGGAGTTGTCTGAATGTATGGTCTCATTACAAAAGAACCTGGGCACAGACAGGGAGAGACAGAGAGACTTTGCTGGCAAGAGCACTGCTGCATTATTTTCTGTTGCTTCTGCCAATTCCATCTTGTCCTCTTGTGCTTCTTTTTGTGACCGGATAATCCTATGAATGCCCACAATTTTCATGAATTCATTGGATGTATATTTTGTATAAACCATTGGCTTAAAAAAAACATATGCAGTCAGGGAAGAGGTGAGGCAAATGTATTTGGGAAGAGAAAGGAATTGTCGAACTAGATTCCTTTCTGCTGCCTTAGTTGTGCCTCTCTTTCCTGAAACCAACCGTCAAACACTTTTCCAGTTATTTTCGTGGGAGATGAGTAACCATGGCCTTTGCTGTCGTTTTTGGAGGGCTATTATTATTATTCTTTCCTAAGAATTACTAAACGAAATGGAAAGATTCGTCTAACTTCTTCAGTGTCTACTCCATCTAACATAGAATCAGGATGCATGGATAATTACTTGTGATTGTAACTCAAAAGGTGGAAGCAAGTGGAAGGACTGGAGTAGAGTCAACCTTAATGATATGGATAGAGCAAAGGTTTGGTGATCTTAATTTGATGACTGTGCATGTCTCAAAGTGAAAAAAAAAGCTACAAACATCCACCAGTAACTGGAAGGTGGAATGCATGAAGTATGACTCCAGTTTGCTGCCAGCTATGTCACTGGTATTGCAAATACCAGCAGAGTTCTTCACAGGAACCTGATGAACAATGTGGGATATGCAGATGACATGACCTTGCTGGAGCACTTGCCGAGAAATCCAAGATTTGATAGGTATTATAACACCAGGTAAAGAAGGCCAGAGCCCTCACAGGAGGACCAATAGGTAACATCCTGATAAGAGGAGAAAAATTAGAATTTGTCAAGGATTTCAGCTTGCGTGAATTCACAATCGGTACTCATGTGAGCAGTAGTCGAGAGGTCAGGTGACACATCGCATGGAGTAAACCTGCTGCACAAAACCTCTTCAAAGTGTGGAAAAGCAAGATGACGCTTTGAGGAATAAGATAGGCCTGACCCAAGCCACGGTATTTTCAATCGCCTCATATACACGTGAAAGTTAGACATTGAATAAAGAAGCTCAAAGGAAAATGGATGTATTTGAACGAGTGTTGGTGAAGAATATTGAAAGAAGCATGACGGTTTTGTCAAGCCCAGTCAGACCGTTCCTTAGAGACAAGGATGGTAAGACTTCGTTTCATGTATTCCGACAGGATGTCATGAGAGACCAGCCCCTGGAGAAGGACACCATGCTTGGCAGAGTGGAGGGGCAGCAACAGTGGGGATGTCCTCAATGGGATGGACTGGCACAGTGCCTGCAGTGATTGGCTGATCATGAGGGCAGTTGTGAGGATGGGCAGGACCAACAGGGCTTCATTCTGGTGTACAGAGCGTCACTATGAGTTGTCACCAAGTTGACAGTATTGAAGAACACCAATGATAACAGCAACAAAAACCTGGGGAAACCTGGAAGTTTGTGATGAATAGGTTTATTGTGCCAACGTGGCCAAACAACACAGGTGAGATTAATTGAAGGGCAGAGAGATAAATGGCTCAGTGAGCCTTGCCTTTCTTGTCTCTTGCTCTTTGATGATCAGACCAGTGTGCAACTACCTCGATTGTTCTGTGCCTCAGCGTTCAAGCTACGTTACCTGTGGGACACCACACCTGTGGACTGTGTTGCTGTAGTTTGAGGTTCCTGCAAGCCCCGCTTCGCCACACTACTGGAATATACATTTCTTGACCTGGGGACTGTCGAACCTTGTCATCTGGTTGACTGCTGGTGACCTGCCTTGCTGTTTGCTGCCTACGGCCAGATAGCCTTAATTACTCTACAGAGGACTACCTGGCAGCTCTCAAGACTTGAAGGACTGCCAGTGTACTAGCTGTCTCACGGAAGTGAGGTTCACTGAGTCATTTGTACTGTTTTATAGATAAATTAACTATAAATTAACTATAACATATTTCTTATGTTATCTATCTAAATATGTATACAATTATTAGTGCTCTGGTTTTGTTTTTCTAGAGAACCTTGTCTAACATAAAGTTGTAAAATTGAAATAAAGAAGAAAACCCACAATTCGATGCATTGACATACTGTCTACAACAATCAACTCAAGCATGACACTGGCACTGTGACTGGCACAGGTTTGGGGAACATTTAATTTTGTTTAGTATAGGGTCACTATGAATCAAAACCAATTTGACTCTATCTGCAATAGCAAGGAATTGTGGTGATGTCGTGCTTATGAGTTGGGCTGAGATTTGCATGGTGAGAAGATGGAAATCACCAGCAGCTCCAGGGAGAAAGACTGGCTTTCTATTCCTGTCAAGGGTTTCATCCTTCGAAACCCACAGGGAGTCGCAAGGAGTCATCATTGTCTCGATGGCAGTGAGTTTGGTTTTTTGACTTTAGTAACAACAAAAAGGATTACACAATGTGGTGACAATTTTGAAGCTAATGAATTAAGAAATCAATTAAATATAATTAAAACATATTTAAATCAATTAATGTAATATTAATATAATTAAAATATAAAAAACAAATACGATTTATTATACGCCAGAGGGATGATTGACAATGATTTACATTTCCATTTGTTTTATTTTTGTGTTTTTTGTTTTTGTCATAATATGGCTGCCAAAGTAAAACCAGAGTCCTTCATAACCCCTGTACAGGGAGATGGATTCTGGCTCCCAGCTAATTCTAGCCTCAATCCAAGATTACAGCTAGTTCTTATAACATGGACCTGCTCAATCCTCACTTTGATGAAGAGGTCATTGAAGATAAGGGTGCACAGCAAAGTGTGGTGAAGATAGTTGGTCATTTAACCTCACCCTTGACCCAATCTAAATTTGTTTTTGGCTAAATATTTCTCGCTTTTCCATGATAGACTTTCCCCCCTGACTTTTAATATACTTATGGTGGCCATTTCTTCCTCACTCTTTGTTTTATATTATTATTTCTCTGTTTCATTTTGTTTCTTATTTTTTTTAATTAGATTTCCCAGAGGATGTCTAGAAGCAGTAACTGATGCTATGTTTTATCAGCTGTGATAGGTCGGGTGAGGGGATCTGGGAGCAAACACTGAATGCAGATCACTAATGTTGTCTTGGGAGGCTGTTAGAGGTAGATCATTGTGATGGGTGCTGCCTCTCTCCCACCACTTTCCCTTTCCCCTCCTGACATGGTTGCTCTTAATATTGGTCCCCAGGGGGTTCTCTGTGTTTTCAGCTGTTATATGTACCCATGTACATATTCTGTTCTAACCAGATTTGAAAGGTAGAATTGGGGTCATGATGGTGTGGTTTGGGGAGTAAGCATTAAAGAACTACAGGAAAGTTGTATGTTTCATCAGTGTTATATTATACCCTGATTGGCTTCCCTCCTCCCCACAATGCTTCTGTAAGCAGATGTCCAGTTGCCTACAGATGGGCTTTGGGTCTCCACTCCACACTCTCCCTCATTCACAATGATATGATTTTTTGTTCTGGATCTTTGATGCCTGATACCCGATTCTATCGATACCTCGTGATCACACAGGCTGGTGTGCTTCGTCCAAGTGGACATTTTGCTTCTCAGCTAGATGGCTGCTTATTTATCTTCACGCCTTTAAGACCCCAGATGCTATATCTTTTGATAGTCAGGTACCATCAGCTTTCTTCACCACATTTGCTTATGTACCCACTTTGTCTTCAGCGATCATGTCGGGAAGGTGAGCATCATGGAATGCCAGATTAATAGGATAAAGTAGTCTTGTGTTGAGGAAGTACTTGAGTAGAGACCCAATGTCCATTTGCTACCTTAATACTAAACCTATAAGTATATGTACATAGATCAATTTCCCCATCCTCCTATGAGGAGGCTCTTTTATGGCCAATGTTGAAATTAGGGGCATTACTTGAATCTTTTCATTTTGTCTTATCTTCTCTTATAGTGAAATAAGATAGACTCTGTACTTAAAAATAAATACATATTCTAATTTTAATGTTCAGCTTCTCAATAGTTGAGGTTTGCTTTCAGTTTAAAATGATTTGTTGGGTTTGTTTTTACTTTATGGGCAAAAACAGAGGAGTTTGATTCACTTCATAATAAGTTAAAAAATACCAATCGGAAAGCCATGGCTGAGGAACTGAAACTGGAATAGGCCTGAGCTTTTTAAATGTGGGTGATCCAAAATGCTACCCCAAATGGGAAAAACAGTGGCTAGAAGCCTTGCATTAGAAGGTGTGCAGTGAACTTGGAAGAGGTGAAGTGAGCACTTTCAAGAGCCTGAAGGTGACACTGAATTATTTCTAGGGCTGTGAGGCCACCCTCTTTGATTCAGACACTTTTGTTTTTGACTCAGCCACTCCAGAGATCTTTTGATTGCTATCCAATGTGCCTGCTGCCTTTTTTTTTTTTAAAAGACGAAGTTAAAATTTCTTGCATGGCTTCAGCCATCAGCTTTCTTCTTCTTTGGTCTACACTTTAGCCATGGCTGACCTGCGCTGAACCAGCTTTGATTTCAGTAGATCTCTCTCTACCTGACCTTAATTATAAACTTTCAGAGCATGGGGTGTTTTTCACATGGACCTGGGGCTTCAGTGGCTGTTTCACATTTCTCTGTACAATTATTTGAGAAATTGGCAGTGGACCAATCTAAGCTGATGAACAAAATAAGACAAAGGGATATACTTAAGTTTTCTTGAATATTTCATCCTTTTAAACTTTTATTGTGCTTTAGATTGACCTAGTAAATTCATTTTCCAGTCAATAGTACATTTTCAAAGAGTTCTGAGCCAATGGTTGCAACATTCACAATGTCACTTGTCACTTCCCCTTGGAATCCCCATTGTCATTAATCTAACTTCTCTGTCTATTCCTGCCTTCTCTTCTTTAGTTTTGGGCAAATCTTGCCCATTTGGTCTCATGTAATTGATTCCCTTAAGGAGTTTGTTTTTTGGATATGTGTTATTGTTTATTTTAAGGAGTCGTGCTAGTGTAGTGGTTTTGTGTTGGGCTGCAATCCATATGACTGTCGTTCCAAACCAGCAGCAGCACTACGGGAGAAAGACCAGACTTTTACTCCCTTAAACAGTGACAGTCGCAGAAACTAATAGGGCAGTGGTTCCCAGCCTTCCTAATGCTTGTGGGCCTTTAATACAATTCCTCACACTGTGCTGACCCCCAACCATAAAATTATTTTCATGGCTACTTCTTAACTGTAATTTTGCTACTGTTATGAATTATAATGTAAATATCTGATATTCAGGATCTATTTTCATTGTTACAGATTGAACACAAAGCATAGTGATCAGTCACAAAAAACAATATGTAATTGCATATTATGAAATGTTTATATCTAATGACAAGTAAATGAAATTTTATCTTGAAGCATAATGTAACATGGAGAATATTCTTCACACGGGGTAATTGTATATGGGCCTATCTGCATGTGGACAGACTCTCCTGGAGATGGATAGAGGAGCTGTGTCTTGGAAATATGTATTTTCTGATGGTCTTAGGCGATCCCTATGAGAGGGTCATTTGACCTTCAAGGAGGTCACAACCCACAGCTTGAGAACCTCTGCCAAAGAGGGCCCCTCGAGTCAGCCTTGACTCTATGGCAGTGAGGTTTCTTTGAGTATTGTTTGTTTTACAGGTCTCTCAATTTATTGGTTGAAAAATGTCTTCTGGTATGTGTTTAATGATCAGTTAGAAGGTTGTAGGGTGGTGATCTTGGGAATTTCTGGTTCTTTCAGTCCCCAATATCTGATGTTTTACCTGTGAATTTTATTCTCCATCACTATTTTGTTTTGATCACATGTGAAAAGCACAGGAGCAAACATATACCTGGGTATGTAATATAACAATCATTAACATAGTGTTGAAAAGACCTTGCTCCTATGTTGTAAAAAGAGGAAGATGAACAGATGTTGAGTATGTTTCCCAAACTGGGTAATACCATGTGTTAGTCCGGGTAGACTAGAGGAACAAATTCGAGGACATGCATATCAATATAAGGAAAGGGTTTATATACAAAAGGAATGGAACATGGAGAAAGCATCTCTGCCCAGTCCAGTTCAAAGTCATAAGCCCAATATTAACCCATGTGCCCGAAATCAGTCCACAAAGTCTTCTTCCAACTCACGAAGTCACAGGTCAGTGGGTGCAGAATCCCGGTGCTCAGGGTCCATGAACAGCAGAAGCAACTCATCGCTGGCAGAGGTTTCCATGTGGCCACCCCCAGCTTCAGAGGTCTGGCTCCATCAGGGCAAAGCTGTGTGGTCTCTCAGCCAGCTCCTCCAGCTTCTTGTCTGGACGACAAGAACACTGCCAACTTGTCTTGTCTGTGATTAATCGCCTCTGTAACTCCCAACAACTGGGGAAGATAGCTTCTCATCTTCATGAGGGAAATATCGCGAGATTTCCCAGAAGTCTCAGGAGAAAGCTATGCCCACATAGAGGCTTCATTGGCTACTCAATGACTATCTCCAGATTAACAGGCTAGATTCCACCCCTACATTTCAATCATAAAATTGACATAAGCACATGACTGCCACATACCTTTTCCTGGGGGACACTGGAATGATCCAGGGAACTGCAAAAACAATCCCTACATTTATTCCTGGATTATGGGCTACAGTACAAAATGTTTTTAATTATCAAGGAGGACACTGAGTAATTTTTTTTCCTGAAAAGTGGGCAGTAGGCCAAATAAGTTTAGAAATATATAGCTTAAACTGATGGAAAGAATTGGTTTCCAATAAGTTTTCTCAAGTTCCTCCTGTCCTGAAATCCATTTCAAATTCCCTTGTATCTTCTCTGACATTTTTTTGGTGTGTGTGTTTATGCCAAATATGACTTTTCTCACTCTTTCAAACTTTTAAAAACCTATTTTGTGAGTTACAACAAATGGTATCATAGCTGTAGGTAAAAATCTCCCATTTAATTGAACTTTCCGAGTCTGCGAGATTCGTCATTGTAGAATAAGATAAGAAACAGGATCTTCCATGAGTTTTGCAAGGGTTAAATTAGAAAGCACAAAGAACTTGGCCTTGAATAGAGCATCAAAAATGTCAGTGTCTCTCCCATTCCTGAGTTCTGTGTCTAGTTTCCCCAGGAGTTTGCAAGTTCTTTTAAGGTAACAAGCAGATTTCATTCATTTCGAACCACACTGGCTGTAGACGGGATCTCAACACGTAATGACTCTGTGTGTCATAGAGGAAAGCTGCCTTCTGTTGGGCTTTCCTTGCTTCGCTCTCTCTGAAACAGCCTTGGCTCTGTAACTCCCAGGGCTGGGTACAATCCCTGCCAAACCCTTCACTATTCACACCGCAGCAAGTTGGCTCCAAGTCACAGTGCACCATGTGCACGAGACAGAAGCATTCCCAAGTCCTGGTGCCGACCTCGCAACTGTTGCTCTCTTCGAGTTCATGGTTGTTGCTGTCACTGTGTCAGTCCGTCTCATCGAGGCTCTTTCACATTTCCGCTGACTCTTATCAAGCATGATGTCCTTTTCCAGGAGCTGTTTCTCCTGATAATAGTCCAAGTGTGTGCGATGAGGTCTTGCTATTTTTGCTTCTAAGGAGCATTTTGACTGTCTTTCTTGCAAGACACATTTTTTTCATTCTTCTGGCAGACCATGGTGATTTTAGTATTATTCACCAACACCATTATTAGAATGCATCAATTCTTTCTTTTTTTTAATTTAATTTAATTTTTTTTTAGGCATCACTGCCCTGGTGGTGGGAGTAGGAGGTCCAGACTTTGCTCCTGGGAGCCGGAATCGAACCTCCATCCCAGTGGGCCGCAGTCCCGCGCACAACCACTATGCCACCGGGACTCAACCCTGCATCAATTCTTTCTTTCTTTCTTTCTTTCTTTCTTTCTTTCTTTCTTTCTTTCTTTCTTTCTTTCTTCTTCCTCACTGTCTAGCTTTCAAAAGTGCATGAGGTGATTGACCAGGAGCACCTTATTTCTTAAGAGACATTTCTGTTCTTTAACACTTAAAGAGGTCTTATGCTGATGGTTTACTTAATGCAATATGTCATTTATTTTTTTGACTGATGCTTCCATGAGTATTGATTGTGGATCCAACAGAAATGAACCCCCTGACAAGTTCAATCTTTCCTCCGTGTCTTCATTTATCATGATGTTGTGTATTGGTCCACTTGTGAGGTTTTTTTCTTTCTTTGCACTGAGTTGCAATCCTTACTGAAATATTTGATCTCCATAAATGTTTCATATGTCTTCCTAACATTGAGATGATTCTGATTCATAATGACCCATTTAGGCAGAGGAGAACTGCCCATGTGGGTTTCTGAGTCTGTAAATCTTTATGGGAGTAGGCAGCCTCATTTCTCCTGTGCAGTGACTGGTGATTTTGAATAACTGACCTTACAGCTAACAGCCCAGCATGGCCACCAGGGCTCTCTACCTTATGCTTCCACAACAGACTAGTAAATAAATTTGACAAGAAATATTTCAGTACTTCCTATAATATAATAAGCCTTGTGCATAGTAGGTACTAAAATATTGTTGTTGTGGAAGTGTACCTTATTACTTCACATTTCTTCAGTCACCTTGGATTTGGATAAACATATTGCTTTCATGAAATTGAGAATTTAATACAGTAGAATGCCATTATAATATGACTTATTGCCGAGAGTTTGATATAGTAAGGGTCAAATAATTTCCCTAGAAACTTAATTATCTTCTATAAAATCTCATTAGTTTGTCTCATGGCATCATAATCACAATGGAATTCTGGTGTGTTTAAGTTCAATCTCTATCCATAGAAATCTGTTTGATGGCACACTGAGAAGATGGGAAAGAAGCAGCATAAAGAGAGTGCAAATGCAAATGCCTTACAAATGACATTCCTTGACATTTTCAATCACTTAGCCAAGCAAAATTTGTTCTGATTTCCTAAAACAATGCAAGAATTCAATTTCTTGTGTTTTTCCTTGTTTAATTAATTATTAGTAGCAGAACAATAGTGTATGAAAGACTGCAATTTATCTTCTTTTTATTTATCTAGTATCTGACTTTAAAATGAACAAGAGCATTCTGATTCAACAGAATCTATTGTGTAAGTCATCTGTGTTCTAGAGAAAAAATAGATGAAGATGCACAAACACATAAATGATCACAATGCTAGTTTTCTACCCACCTCCACATAATCTGTGAGAGATTCCTAGCTGGAGTCTGGGGAATGACTTATTCTGCATAGGGATGCCTATAGAGACAATGGTATTTCATTCTATTACTGCAACATAACATGCACACTGTGAGGACTAAAATGTGCCTTACTCAAGCTATGGTTATTTTCTTTTTTTCTTTCTACATTTTTCAAAACCATTTTATTGGGAGCTAATACAAATGTCGTTCCATTTCATAGTTTAATCACTCCAGCAGCATTATACAATTGTGACCATAATCAATTTCAAAACATTTTCTTCCTCTTGAACTGCATTATATCAGTTCCCCTTACCCTATACCCCCTAGAAACCCTTATTCTAGTTGTATTTTCTATAGGTTCATCAATCCTGGGTTTCATATGCCCAAAACAGAAAACACATAAACATTTGTAAGAAGAGTACTTACAATGACCCAATACACTAAAGGTTAACCCTAATATGAAAAAAATGACAGAAAATATTGAGAACCTGACTTGGGTCAAAGTGTATCAGAGAGAGGATCAACTAAAAAGATTTTAACTGTTCAATCCTGGTTTATCATTTTGATCTCCTATCGTAATCTAATCAATCCTCGTTGTTTGGTAACCAGATTCTTCCAATTTATAGCTATTATGGATAGAGGGAAATCACCAGATGCTTATTTCCTGTGCAGATCTTGCAAATGTATCTTGGACTTCCATGCCATTCTTAGCCTTCTGCAAACCAGAATCTCACAGTTTACCCTTTGGTACCATTCCCTTCTTTGGCTTTGGAATATATGATTTAGAATCCTTGGGTCATGAGTGTTGGTGTGCTTTTTCCATGTGAACTTAATTGACATCTCACTTAGATGGCTGTTTGGAAATGAGCCTTGAAGACCTCAGAGGCTGTTCTGTCTCACAGATGGGCATCATCTAATTTCTTCACCACATTTTGCAATAGCTTCTGTGTTTCCTTTAAGGGGTGAGTGAAGAATAAGACTATGTTGTAAGAACAAATTGTTCTTATATGGGAGCTAGGATTTAGTGCAAGCCCCAAGTCCAATCCTGGATCTATAACTTTTTAAAAATCTGTCTCTGGCTCCCTTTAGGGATCTCTTTGTTAATTTATGGTAGGGAATCATATTGATCATCTCTCTGGAACATCTGTTAATAGTGTCATTGATTGGTCCCCAGTAGTAATTTTTAAAACACCGTTGAGAGATGGATATTGGACCAGAGTAAGCTAACTGTATAAGGGGTACCCACCCCTCCCTGGCCCACCAGAATTGTGCTGGGCAGGATGGAGCTTTGTTATATGCATTTTCCCCTCTAGGCAAGCATTGAGCAACTGCTTCTGAGTTAGTGCATGCAGTGGCATACCCTGGGAAGGCTCTCTCTGGTCACAGTAAATTTTTTTTGAAAAAGCAGTTTCACTCAAGCCTCACTTTTTTTTTTGATGGTCAATGTCCGAGAACAGCACATGACTGTGAAATTTTGTTTCCTGCTATGGGAAAAATTCTGCAGAAACTATCATGATGTTGAACACAGCTTACAAAGACAGCGCTATCGGAAAAACTCAAGTGTATGAGTGGTTTTCTCTTTTCAAAAAAAGGTGAAATGTCAATTGATGACAAACCTTGTCTGGATGTCTGTCAGCTTCCAGAATGGACAAAAATGTTGACTTGTAGTGCATTTGGAGTTCATTCCAATAGTTCAGACTTTTAAATCAGCTTTCTATTTAGAGGTTCTAAAAATATAGTGTAACAGTTTGTGACAGTGAAAACCTGATTTGTGGCAGATGGGGGCCTGGCTTTGCCACCAGGACCTGCTCAATCAGCCATCTCACTCTGTGTAACTTCTTTTTGTTTCCATGTATGCAGAGGGCCATGAAAGGAAGTAATTTGATGATGTAGAAAAGAAAAATGAAGGAGCTGTCACCAGCTATACCAACATAAGAGTTTGAAAAATGTTTCCAAGAACAGAATAACAGATTTGACAAATGTATTGGGTGTAATGGAGAGTCCTTTAAAGATGATAAGGTTGCTTTGTAAAAAATTTAAATGCATAGCTTTGAAAAAATTCATTTTGGGGTGAGGTGTCCCCTCATATATTGCCATACCTGAATTGTTCATTTTACAGAATAAGTCCTTCTGTGACAGGAAGCTATTTACACTAACGATGGGAGTTGGTTAGTTAGCAAAATTTACAATAATATTCCTTGATAATGTCAATCACAGGTTACCCTGAATAATATATATCTTAATACAGCATATGGGACATTGATCAACTTAGTCATACTAAGCAAACTCTCAGCATAACTGCTGTGCTAAAGACAATCCTTCTGTTTCTTCAAAGACTGAATTGTCAGTGTGAAGTTCTCTGGTAACAGGTGTATTTCAGGTAGAATCTAGTGCATCCAGTGGAGTTTCCACTTTGAATTCCCCTGGCTCGACATATGGAGTTTGTTGTTTACCTTAAAGATCCAGGATTCAGTGCCCCAGAGTTCTATGATACTTGGCCTGGATCCTCAAGGTGTGGCTTGCTAGGGGCACACTACAAGGCATTCTCCACCCCACCTTAGGGTCCTTAAAAGTACTGCTAGTCATTTTTTACCCCACGTGGAAGCTGAGTCTCTTCTTCTTCTTCTTTTTTTTAACCAAAAGCCATGTACTTTTTTCTCTCAGACCCATCTGTTCCCTTTCTCTTCTCCTGACTTGACTTTCGCATCAATACCCCTCAGCCCTCTGATAGGAGTGTGTCTGCCTGTCCCAGGATAGGGGGGAGGCCCATGATAATTTTGCATAAAGTCATGGTACTTTCAATTGCCTTGTGCACATGTGGCAGCTGATCATTGAGTAAGGAAGACTGGAGAAGAATTGATGTATTTGAATTATGGTGTTGGTAAAGAATATTGTAAGCACCATGGACTGCCAAAGGAACCAACCAATTTGTTTTGAAAGAAGTACAGTATGGGAGAATATTCCTCAGTGGCAAGAATAATGAGCCTTCATCTCACTTCCTTTGGGCATGTTGTCAGGAGAGAGAGTCCCGGGAAAAGAATCATGTTTGGTGAAGTAGAGGAGCAATGAAGAAGAGGGAGATCCCTGACACGATGTATTGACAGTCGCTGCATCAATGGCCTCAAACAACAATGCTGAGGGGGCACATTGGTGCTGCTGCTGTGCATAGACAGGGTCGCTGGGAGTCGTCACTGATGCCACAGCACCTAGCAACAGCAGCAAGAGCAACAGGCAGCCATTTCGTTCATAAATGTGGTTGTTTGCAAAATTGAAAGTTGAGAACTTTTATTGTGATTTGAAATTATGCTTTCACTATATATATATATTTAAAAGCAGCACTATACACACATATATAAAATAAAAACAACAAAGGATCCTCAAACTAAAAGGCATTTTTTTTTTTTCAAAATAGAGCCTGCTCTTTTGTTGGAGTGAGCGCTAACCACACTTCTCAGGTATTTAATAATACCTGGTTGTATTTAGATAATTGCTAATTCTTTATAATCATATCTGATTATTTAATTGAAAGGCAATTAGCTAGCATTTGTTATCTCTACATTATGGAGGGAGAAACGAAGGGTAAGTATCAATTATTTCTGTGTGTAGCTAGCTGGCAGTTTGAAAAATATATGTTGTTGTTATAATTATCTGCCTTTCTTTATTTCAGTTTCAGAGGACATTTGAATCCCTTAAAAATATTTCCAACAAACCTGACCTCCAAAAGACCTACCAGAAGCTTGGGAAGGAGCTGGAAAGTCTCGATTGTTTGGCCTTCAAGCGTCAGCAGGTAGGGGCCAGACCTGCCCTGGATGTGGAGTGGGTGGACCAGATGAACGCTTTAGGCTTTTCACTGCCCGGCTTCACAGGCTCAGGCGGGTCTGAGGAGCTCGCCATCTAATGGTTAGAACAGAAACTGGCTGTGTTGCGCTGTCCTGCTGTGCTCATATGGCTTCCCGCAGTGCTCAATGTGGTCTTTATCTTCAGATGTGTACTTTAGGGGTTTCCATGTGTGCCCTTAAGTGTCTATTAGGGAAAGCTCCTGCTGATTTGTGAAAGTCCCCCTCACCTTTTGTCTAAGATACCTTAATGGCCAAATTGCTAGAATGACTTGGCCAAATTGCTTTTATATTTAGTAGGGACATGTGTGAGGACAAAAGAGTTAAGATAAAATACCTCCATGTGAATTAATCATTTGCTTTCTTGTTTATGTTTGAAAATTAGTAAACATTTGCTAAATGTGGAGGTTTATGGAAAATAGGACTTACAAATGCAATTTTTTTGCCTCCTTGTATAGACCTCTGGATGCATCCAGAACCCAAATAGACTTTTATAGAGTTGCTTTTAGGAAATATACATTATAAACCCGATGTTTATTATTATTAAATTCTTTTTTTTCTTCAAAATTTTTAATTTTATTGGGGGCTCTTATAGCTCTCATCACAATCCATACATAAATCCATTGTGTCAGACACATCTGTACATAAATGTTGTCATCAACTTTTTCAAAACATTTTCTTTCTATTTGAGCCCTTGGTATCAGTTCCTCATTTTCCCCCCTTTCCTCCATGTCCCCTTGAAAATTTATAAATTATTCTTCCCCCCCCCATGTCTTAAACTGACTGCTGTGTCCCTTCACCCAATTTATTGTTGCCCATCCCTCTGTGAGGGGGGTCATCTGTTGATTATTATGATCGGTGTCCCCTCCCTCCTCCCCCCACACCCTAGGGCTCCCCTAATTGATCCTGAAGAGTTTATTGTTCTGGATTTCCTATGTTGCAAGCTCTTATCTGTACCAGTATACATATTCTGGTCTAGCCAGATTTGTAAAATAGAATTTGGGTCATGATAGTGGGGAGGGAGGGTGTGTGTGTGAGGGTGGAGAGACACATTAAAAACCTAGAGCAAAGTTGTGTGTTTCACAAGTGCCATACAGCACCCTGGCTGGCTCATCTCTTCCTTGTGGCCCTTCTGAAAGGGATGGCCAATTGACTACTTACTGATGGGTTTTGGGTCTCCACTCCACACTCTCCCTCATGCCCACTGATATGATTTGTTTTGCTTTGTGTCTATATGTTTGCAAAGTACTCCCTTTCTCATGCTGAATTTGGAGCCGCTTTTTTCATAGCCACTAGGTGTCAGGGTTGTCAAGGTTTTGCTATGATCGAATGTTTATTCATAGAAGAGCCAGTGAGATGTTTCAATTACGTCGCATGAAATTGGGGATGGTGTATAATGATGGATACTGTCTAAAAAAATGGCTGATTTGCATGGCCAGCCACTGAGTCAATGATGGAAGAGAGCCTTTCCTTCAGTGTGGTCATGGATACGACTTTCTTTTCGTGGCCTAATTACTAAATTTTGGATCTTTTACTTGGGGGTTTTCAGAGGAAGACTTATATCTTAAGATCCCAAAATATTGAGCTGGGACAAGCATGCTGTGTGACACAACATGGATATGTTATTCTCCTGGGACCCTGTTTTCTTAGGACTTATACTGGTTTTGTAGAATCTTGGGGCAAATTAAATACTACCTCTGCACATTCTTTGGTTCATAGTAAAAAAGACACAGTGCCCATTTTCGTTTTATTATTATTATTATTTAAAAAATTAATGTCGTCCTGCTTATTAGTGCTAAAGATGGAGTTCGGTATAGTTACTGAGTGCTACTTACATGGATGACCTCCGAGCTGCTGTTCAAAAGTCAGCCCGTGAGTCAGTGCTCCGGCCTGAGCAAGCTTGAGAGCGGTTTGGTTTCCAAAAGCCCTGTTTCACTACTGCGCACTCTCTACATTGGCAAGCAGTCGCCACGGCCCTCTTCTCTCACCCTTTTGCGCTAGCACATTTTCAGTGATTGTAATCACACAGTAGCTAATTATGAATTAGGAAGGATTTGAATGCTTCAAGGAGAGAACTGCATTGTGAACAGTGAGACAAATTACATGTGTTTGAGAAAAAGATGGATCCCTAAGTGTACAGGCTTGTATGCCTTGTTATTGTATGGCGGTTTTTACAAAAGTAAGTCATAAAGTATTGCTACCTGGCTTCTAGTTCATAGCCGGACAGGTTTATTAAAAAAAACTTATTTAACTAGCTCTCTATGCTAAGTGGACATCTGCAGAGACAGTCTTTCAGTAATGTACTTGCTTTCCTCTCATTAGAGTGCCTTGAAAAAAACCAAAGATCCAATCAAAAGAGTGACTTCCAAGAGGATCTGCTGGGCTGGCTAAATTCAAAGCAGAGAGGTCTGCTCAAAAGATTATGATAATTAATAAAATTGTTTTCAAAAGACACCGTAGATCACTGTGATTTCTTAGGAGAAGTTAGAAGAAAATGCAAAGCTGCATTGTGAGGAAAAAGGCCAGGAAAATTATACCAAGGGTTTTCCCCCAACTTCAATACACCTGCTCATTCTTTGAGGGAAAACTTACCCATAAATCCCACAGCCCTAGTCCTGCTCCTTCACACTCCTCTTGGTTTTTAAAACCCAAAGGACATTGAAAATGATTGAGATTTGGGTCCCCGGAGGATGTCAGAGTTGCTGTTTTGCTGGGTTGTGAGTTGTAAAGCGCAGGATCCTTTGAAGGCAGGGACGGGAGATGTGAACATTCCACCAGAATATAAGGACCCAGGTGCAAGACATGCTGAGAAACAGTCACTTCACAGGGTGGTGTTTTTGCTTGCCACAGGTTTGTTTGTTTTTTTTGGGGGGGGGGGAGGGCATCAGCCACAGGTTTATACATTTTGTAGCAATACTTTTTGACTTGCCCTTGTAGACATCTTATATAAACAACAACAAAACCAACAACTTCCACCCCACCCCACCTAAAAAGACTCAGACCCACTCTCAGCCAGTCTATTTGTGTTAGTCCAGGTAGACTAGAGAAACAAACTGATAAACATGCATATGGACATAAGGGAAATGTTTATATACAAGAGGGATGGAACATTGAGAAATCATCCCAGCCCACTCCAGTCCAAAGTCATAAGTCCGATATTAGCCCATATGTCCAATACCAGTCTATAAAGTCTTCTTCTGACTCACGAAGCATGGGCAGTGGAAGCTTCCCGGCACTGGCAGGGGTCTCCCCATGGCTCCTCATTTTCAGGGGTCAGGGTCTGTCAGCAGTATCCATTGGTGGTAGAAGCATCTCAGTGCTGGCAGGGGTCTCTCTGTGGCTTTTCTGGCCCCAGGGGTCTGGTTCCATCAGGGCAAGTCCATGTGGCTTCTCCTTCGGCTCCTCCATTCTCCAGGAATCAGGATCGATCAGCATGCTGTCACCTCATCTTGTCAGTAGTTCGTCATCTCAGAGACTCTGAAAGTCAAGTTTCTCTTCTCCAATTGGGAAATACCATGAGACTTCCCAGAATCCTCAGGAGAAAGCCATGCCCACACAGAAGTCTCATTTGCTATCTCCAGATTGACAGACTAGACTCCACCCTTAGACTCCCAGTCATGAAACTGACACAGGAGTACAGGACTGCCACATTATTCACACTCATAGTGACACTGCACAAATGGTTTCTGATGGTATCAATTTTCATGGGAGCTCACAGCATCATTTTTATCCAGGGAACAGCCAGTGGGTTTAAACCTCTGATCTTGCAGTTAGAAAACCAGTTCTTGACCCACAGTGACCCACAGTGTCACTAGAGTACCGTTTTAAATAAATAACACACATAAACATATGTCACATACTGTGACTAATGCATTAGTTCATTTAATGCTAATAACAATATAGTGGAGTTGATTTTCATAACCCTGTTTGCAGATGAGAAAACAGTTAAGAGAATAAACTTGTTGAACATCAATGGGTTAATGAAAGAATTGAATTTTAGTTCTTAAGTCAGTGACTGATTTCAAATCCGATATTCCCCTATATCTCCCAGCTGTCATATTCCCAATATCTCTGCAAGGAGTGAGGGGCTCTAGGGAATATGTGAGGAAGGTAATTAGGAGAAGATATACCTGGGACTTAAGGAGCCCTCTGACATGAGACTGACACCTGGTTAGTGTCAAAAGGCTTCTCTTTCTTCCAGCAGATTCTTCAACATAAATGTATACATTAAAGGATTTTATTTTCATCATCTCCTAAGTGTTGTTATGACTGAACCTCAATTCTAGATAGATTTATGCACAGAAGGCAATTTATTAACCCCCCAAAGACAAATGCGTAGTGACAGAGACTTCACCATGCATGTGTCAGACTGTCAATTCCTTTGTCCTACTCATGCCATGCTACCTATCTCTACAGCCAGTGACCATTCAGTGTTTCCGTCCTGAATCGATAGAAAGCTAGTGGGAGGAAAGTAGCAGTGGAATAGAATGATGGATAGAATAGAAAGAAAGTTCAAGATCAAGACGGGGAGGAAAAAGGGGGGAGATCTTTTAGAGGTAAGAGAAGACGTATTGAGTGAGGGAAATGAAACTGCATATGTATCACACTGTGTCATCTATATCAAACCCACTGTCGTGCAAGCTGATTCTGGCTCCGCGTGACTCTGTAGGACAGAGATATACTGCCATATAGGGCTTTCAAGACTAAAATACTCCCCTCCCCCCACCATTTTATCAGGAGCTAGTCTAGATAGCAATCCATTCTACAGTTCAATCACAAGAAGCCGTATCATACCATTCCTACCACCATCAATTTCAAGACCTCAATCATTACAGGGGTATACAGCTATGTTTTGTTCCTTTGGAAGAACTGATGGGTTTGAAACATTGACCTTGAGGGTACCAGACTGAACCTTCGTCAATAGGCCCACCAGGGGTCCTGGAGACTTTAAAAAAATGACAAAATAAGAAAAGAAGGAAAGCAAATGGAGAGTTGGCAGAGAAAAGCAAAATAAAAACAAAACAAAACAAAACCAAAAAACCCCAAAACTTTACTTATCAGTTTGCTTCCAAATTCAGCAGAGCATCCCTTACCTTTGTACTATTAGCCAAGTACCTTCTCTGAAGCCACTGTTGAAGTAGGATGTGTTGTGGATGGCATGGTTTGAAGGGTGAGGGCATCTTCCTCATCTTGGTAGGATTTGTTTATTATCTTCTATCTTTCCCCTCTGCCTCCCTCCAAAACTTATTAAATCCACACAAGAAAGTGTGTTTCTCCTAATGGAAAGGATTCAGGTCACTTTGCAAAATCGTTAATTCAGCAAGGAAGCTTTTGCCTTATAAGGCGGAATTTTTTGTACCAGAAAATTAGTCATGATTTGTCCGCCGATCCAATTGTATTAATCATTCCTTGTTGTGACAGACATAGGGCTCGTCTGTTTCCTTCAACACTGTATGGTCTCCAGGGCTAACAGCAATAGCCGGTATATGGTAAAAACTCAGTCAATACTTAGTTGTGTTGTTGGTTGTTACGAATAAGGAAGTATAACAAATGTTTTGACATCAGATTACAGACAACTAAAAAGAATAGATTTGCTATACTTTTAAATTGACCTTAACTCTTTGGATTCTTGGATGCCCCTTCCTCTATGTATTGTGTTAGGACTTCCTCCTAACATCATCTCCTTCTTTCCATTTTTTGTGAAAACACAAAACACCAGTGGTACTTTATTTTGAATTATGGGTGTCCAAATGCATTGCACTCTTTTGAACTGACTGAGGAGGGCACTGAGGGCTGATGGGTTCCAGTGACATAAAGGTTAAGCTCTTGGTTGTCAGTGGGCAGCTGATGATTGGCCCCCTTTGGTGGTTCTGCGACAGAATGACCTAGTGGTCAGCTCTTGTAAGGATCACAGCCGAGAAAACGCTATGGAACAGTTCTCTGCTGTCAATGGGGTCACTAAGAACCCACATCCGTTTGACAGCATCTACGAACAATCACGGGAGATTCTATGGTAGGATTTTTGACGTTCCTCATGAAAAACTAGGTTTGCTTCTCAGATAATGGGCCGCCAATGCAGCCACCACTTGTCTGTCAGGGGAGAATTGCGTGTGGTGTGTGATGGCACAGTGGAATCTCCGAACAAGACAGGTTAGGAAGAAAGGTCTGGAAATCTACACCCCGAAATCAGCCAGTGAAAAGTGTATGGATCATAAAAATCTGACCTGCAACTGGTCAAGTTATTGACATAAGACTGAGCAGTGTCTTATTTCCTTAGTAAGGGGATTGCCTTGAGTGGGCAGCTGAAAACAACAGTGACTGGATCATGATTATTTTCTTAGACTTGTTAATTTTTTTCTATGCCTATTTATATATTTTTGAGGAATTTCTTTCTCAACACCAGGAAGATACCTGGAGAGCATGACTGTCCTTTCATTGCCTTTGAAGTTTGTTGGGTTTATTGTACTTTCTTTCCTCTATGTGAGTTTAGCGATCTTTCTACTTTGTGTGTGTGTGTGTGTGTGTATGTATGTGTTGGAAGAAGTGAGCAAATATAGGTAATGAAGGTTTCTTCAGCTTGCATTTAGGTGGGGCTCAAACACCCCTACGTTTTCCACTGTCAGATGACTCTGACTGACAATAGCTATAATAAGAAAGGTGGGGGAGGGTGGTGAGAAATCGACGAGGTGAGCAGTTTACCAGGATGAGTCAGCCTAAAGTAAGTGGACAACAGACCAGGATTAACAGGAACATCTGGGGACTCTTCTTTTTCTTTTCTGTTTATGCACTCTTGGAGCTTCCCTGATCTTGGACTGCTTAATTTTTTATCCTGCTGCTTGTTGATGCCTAAGAATGGTGATAGCATGTTGTATTAGATAGATCACACTTATACATTAATTTGAGAAGTTATAGAACAGGATATTTCTTTGGGCTGTAGCTTTGTTGAGTATGGTAAAATAAAGTTTGATTATATGGACTCTAATTGAATACTTGCCTCTCTTCATGTGTTAGTCCGGGTAGACTAGAGGAACAAATTTCATAAGCATGCATATGGATATAAGGAAAAGGTTTATATACAAGATGAACAGGACATTGAGAAAACATCCCAGCCCCGTCTAGTTCAAAGTCATAAGTCCGATATTAACCTATATGCCCGAAATCAGTCTATAAAGTCTCCTTCTGAGTCACGAAGTCACAGGTCAGTGGGTGCAGAATCCTGGTGCTGACAGGGGTCTTCCCATGGCTCCTCGCTTCCAGGGCTCAGGTCCATCAACAGCATCCTGTGGTGGCAGAAACGACTTATCGCTGGCAGAGGCCTCCATGTGGCCGCCCCAGCTTCAGAGGTCTGACTCCATCAGGGCAAAGTCATGTGGTCTCTCTGCTGGCTCCTCCATCTTCTTGGATGCTACCATCTTGTCTTGTCCATGGTTCATCGTCTCTAAGACTAACTCCCAACCACTGGGGAAGATTGCTTCTCATCTTCATGAGGGAAATATCAGGAGATTTCCCAGAAGTCTCAGGAGAAAGCCATGCCCACATAGAGGCCTCATTGACTACTCAATGGCTATCTCCAGATTAGCAGGCTAGACTCCACCTCTACATTTCAATCATAAAATTAACATAAGCACATGACTGCCACACTTTACCTACCCTAAATACTTCTAATAGGGTTATAAAACCCATTTCCTTTCTAGAGGGTTTTGAAGTCATATTGAAGTAAATTAAAGTTGATGTTATTGAGTTGAATACTATGTAGATGAAAGCATATTTACATTTTGATGTGAAAATATGGAAAATTATAGTTTTGCTTTTCTGACTCACATTCACTTTGGACCACATCATCTCTATTCTCCAGAGCTCTTTCCTGTGTCCCTGATAATGGTGTGGTAGTCATGTCTCCTAAGGAGTCCTTGTGACATTCAAGGTTATGAGTCCGTCTGGCAGCCGCAAGGTCAGCAGTTCAACTCCACCAGTCTCGCCCCTGGAGAAAGTTGACCCTTTCTGTTCCCATTAAGATTTATAGCCTCAGAACCCCCAAGGTCAGTTCTGTTCTTCCCTAGAGGCTCACTGAGTTGGAATGGACTCAGTGGTAATGCTGGTCTTGTCTTTGGAAGTTTCCACAAGATTCATATATGTTGGTATTTAGAATACCCAGTTTCTTTGTATTTACTGATTACGCTACTTACTAATCACTCTTGAGAGCAAAACTCAAGTGTAACCTCCTGCGTGACACTAATCTTATGGATTTTTGTTGATATATCAGTTTCTTCTTTGACATTAAAAAACTTTAAAAACTAACATTTTATTGTGTTTTTAATAAAAATTACACAGAAAAACTCAATGCCACTAGGTCATAATGTTTTAGTAGAAAAAGTAGAAAGCCTCATTTTACTCCTTCAGATCAGCTGGTGATTTCAAACTGTTGACCTTGTGGTTAACAGCACAACACACAAACTACTACACCACCATGGCTCCCCAGGTTCCCCTTTATAATTTCCCTATAACTTGCTTCTGCTTTTGGTTACAAATTTCACAGTGTGTCAATATTTTCATTATTTTCATTCTGGTTGCTCTGCTCCCATTATTTTAGTTTTCCTACTTCACCTCACCTATTAATTTTCACATCTTCACAGTAAAAAGTGACCATTTAGTTTCATAAATGTTTTTTAAGAGCAAAGTACTGACACATATTATCATTTACTTTACTTGCCAATCTGTTATTTAGCCCAAAGATTGGGTAGTTTATTGGAGTAGTTTCAGATCAACGTTTGAAAGGTAAATCAATATGATGATTTTAAGTCTCAATTGGTTGAGTAAGTCTGATCTTTTTATGAGTTGTTCTACATTTTTCTCATATTTTGTCAGGGCAGCTATTATGTCCCTGATAGATCAGTCAGAAGTGGTAACTGGAGGCCATGTAGTTCTTCTGGCTTTAGGGAAGAAGAGACTGTGATTTGTGTAGCCTGTTAGGTGCCGTCTAGTTGGTTCCAACACATAGCAGTCCATTGCACAGCAGAAGGAAACATCGGCCTTATAATTGCTTGTTAAGTCTAAGTCTATTGATGCAATCACTATGTCAATCCATCTTATTGAGTATCTTTATCCTTTTTGCTCTCCCCCCACCCCACATTACCAAGCTTTATGTCTTTCTCCAGGGACTTGTCTCTCCTGACAATATGTCCAAAGTACATGATAGAAAGTCTCACATCTTGGCTTCTAAGGAGCACTCTGACCTAACTTCTCCCAAGACATTTTTTTTTCCTTTTAGCAGTCCATGGTACTTTCCAATATTCTTCTCCAGCATCAAATTCCGATGCATTGATTCTTCTTTGGTATTCTTTATCCAGATACAACTTTCATGTTGCATATGACAACCTCTGTCCTTTTGAGAAAATAAATTAAACTTACCTCCTTTATAGCCCCCAGAAAATTTATTCCTGTGTTAATCTGGGTAGACTAGAGAAATAAAACCAGAAACACTCATATGTTCAATAGAGAATTTTATATCAAAGAACAATTGTACATTAAGAAGACAGCCCAGTCCAGTCCAGATCAAGTCCACAAGTCCAATATTACCCCATATGTCCATTATTCAATGCGTTCTTATTTGGATGCAGACTGCCATGTAATGATGCTGAATGCAGGAAGCCTGTGCTCGTGGGTGGAAAAGCTTGTGGATCCATTGATGGTGGAAACATTTCAGTGCCAGTATGGGTCTCCATGTGGCTCTTCCAGGTCCAGGGCTCTGGCTGCATCAGGGTGGCTCCATGTGATTTTTTTGGCAGGAAGACACACTGGAGAGAGTCTCCCATCTCCAAAGAGGAATACAGGAATTCCCAGAATCCCCAGGAGAAGACCATGCCCACATGGTGGCCTCGTATGCTGTGACCTGATTGATAGACTAATCTTTACCCCTTCACAAGTTGACAGGAGATTGTGTATCTGTCACAATTCCTTTTGACTCTCAAAAAAGTTACCATAAACTTTTAGAACTGACCTCTGTTTTGTACTTAACTGACCAAGCAGATCCCCATGGAAGCCACTGTTTTCATTGAACCTTGCTCTCTGGATTGTTTTTGTAAATCCAAGACTTGTTTTTGGTTTTGATTTGGTCCATACAATTGTGTCCTTGCTTAAAAACTGATGAAAAGATTAGCTATTTGAACTAACTGATCTTCAGGCACCCATCAAGTTGAAAAATTGCTGAGGACAAGATGTTACCTTAAATTGAAAATGGAAGATTCCAACTTCAATAACTAATCACATCAATGGTAATTCTATGATCTTCTTCCATGAGTTTCTGGCTTTCAACAAAAAATTCATCATTTCTTGAGATTGATAGTATCCCTCCCTTGACTCATCTTTGAGGTCTCCCCAACTATTCTTAAAGTGATTGATTCATCTAAAAGCTATTTTCTTGGCATCACTGCCCTCTTGCTCCTGGAGAGCTGCTGCTGGATTTGAACAGACAAGTCAATGGGTCACAGTCCCGCACTCAACCACTACTCCACCAGGGATCAGCCCCTAAAGCTATTATTTTATGTGGGGCAGTATTTCCATATACTTGTTGCAGCTTAATGGTTTAGGAAGATTTCCATTTGAGTTTTGCTAAAAATTTGATGATCATCCTAGATTTAAAATTATTTCCCCCATGGGCACAAAAATCAATTTTTATATTTTGAAGGCATCCTAACAACACTAAGACTAGTGTGTAACTGACAAAAATTTGTTTCTAGCTATTCACAGATTACAGAGACATGTTTTAACACTGTGTTTGAAATAAGCCTAGGCATGTTTAGACTATACATTGATTTTCTTCTAGTAGCAATACTTTAGGACTTTCCCTCATAGAACATATGTGTCATGAGCTATACTTTGCTTATTGAGCAGCTTGAGACAAAATATTAAATATTCAAACCCCCCAAAAAATCCTGAGAGATATTTGGTTATATCTAATAAGTATCCCTATCTGTATATGTGGTCTTTTATGTGCTTATATATATATATATATATCATAAACACATCAATACACATAGGCCAATTAGATACATCTGTATGCACACATAATATGAATAACTAATCCATCTATGCAAGCACATGTACACATAAATGCCTACCTATGCAACCACACACCTATCCTATTTTTGGGTTATTTTTGAAAAACTGTGTATATTATAGCATATATCAAAGATGTACATTATTGTGTGCTCTTTTTTTTTCTTATGGTTTTTGCAAATATTTTTGTTGGCTTTAAAGAAGCTGGTACAATGTCCATTTAAAACCCATAATCCAGGCCAAAAAATACAAATAAAATAATGCAGTCTTCTGTTGAATATGCTTCTGCCTGATCAGCTTTATTAATTGTTAATGATATATAGAAATTTTCTGGGATCTTTTTTTTTGGACCAGCCTCTCAAATTTGCAAAGTAGCTTGAAAAGTTACTTAGGTCATGTTCTCCTAGCTCATTTCTCTGAAAAACTTGCATCACCCACTGAAAGCTATAATCCAGGAGTGAGCAATCATATGTTAGAACTTCAGGGCCAATTGGAAAGTCATTGTAAACACTTGCAATGGTCAGTTTTATCTATCTCATAAGCCAGCAAATGCACAGTCCAGGACAAGGTGACCTCTGTGCACTTATGTAATTTTTAAGAAGAGGAGGACATTATGAAGGGCTGAGACTTAATCACTAAAAGTCAGCACACTGAAAACAATGCTAATGAACACTAGGACTCAAAAAACCAGATGTTTGCAAGAAAAGTACCAGTTTTTAATTTCATTATGAATCACATTATAAAAGAACTGTTTTGAAAAATTAAAAAGATTAAGGGAAAAGAAAAAATTTTAAATAATATCTAACCTCTCTGTTTCTGATAGTCTTTAATCACATCTTCTTTCTCCATTCTCACTTCTTTTGGAGTGTGATTATTAGCAAATTTCTTACCTTCAGAGAGAAACTTGAGTGAATCCACTGGAACTCCTGGATTTGGCAGCATGATTCTTTGATTTTCTTGAGATGTGTTGTCATTTATGCCTTGCAATGGATTTCACTGCTATCCTGTCCAAGGACTTTGAGTTAGATGTATTCTCCTTCTTTCTACTTCCCCAAGTCTTCAGTTGTAGGGTTTTCCGCCTGATCAGAAGTAGTGACTGATAGTGGCTTTGCTTTGGGGCTCTCCACACTGCAGCAACCTTGACCAGGCAGAATCTTTCTCTGGGGTTTACAAATCTATTTTCACCACAGCACAACACAGCAGCTGGAGGGACTTTCACAATGCCTCTGTGTGTACTCTTTACACGCCATTTACCTTAATCAAGTTGAGCATACTTCACCCACATTTGTTATTATCTGTCTCATAACAGAAAACCCCCACTTGAAACACCAAATGCCTGCTATCTAGATGAGAGGGTGTGTATGAGTTAGGCTGCTACCACGAGGTCATCGTTTGCCACCCCATAGGACAAAGATGAAGGTTTCTGTTCCCATAAGGATTTAGAGTAGTTCTACCCTGTTCTAGAGAGTCAACCTATGTTGGAATTGACGTGATGGCAGTGAATTTTGGATTTTCTCTCTTCTTGCCCTTATATAGAAATGGGGTCATACAATATTTGTCTTTCCGTGATTGACTTATTTTTCACACAGAACAGTGTTCTCCAGATTCATCCCTGTTATGTTTTGAGCTGTTACCATTATTCTTTTTGGCTGTGAAGTATTTCATTACATGTACCACATTTTATTGATCCACTCTTCCATTAATAGATACTTATATTGTTTTAATCTTTTAGCTATTATGCATATGTCTGTTCATGTTAGTTCTATTAGCTTTCTTTGATAGGTACCTAGGAGTGAGATTTTTGAATCATAGTAGTTCTATTTATACTTTTTTGGAAAACAAGCCCCATGTCATTTTCCATAGTGTTTGTATCATTTTACATTTTCACCAGTGTGTTAAACAGGATTCTCTAGAGAAACAAAACCAGGACACTAATAATTCTATTTATATATTTATATAGATAGAAAGATATCCCACATAAGAAATAGTTAACTAATCTATAAAGCAGTACAAATGGCTCAGTGCAACTCATTTGCATCACAGCTAATACACTGGCTGTCCTTCAAGTCTTGAGGGCCCCCAGGTAGTCCTCTGGAGAGTAATTCAGGCTATACAGCCACAGGCAGCAAACAGCAAGGCACGTCACCACCAGTCAATCCGATGACAGGGTCTGATAGTCCCCAGCTCAAGGGATGCATATTGCAGTAGTGTGGTGAAGAAGGGCTTGAAGAAACCTCAATTCACAGTGACACCATTCATGGATTAGGTGTCCCATGGGGTAATGTAGCTTGAAAATGGAGGCACAGGACAAGCAAAGCAGCTGTCTGGACCAAAGATCCAAGAGCAAGAAGGAGAAAGGCAAGCCTCGCCAAGCCATTGATATTTCCGCCCTTCAGTTAATCTCACCTGTGTTCATTGACCATGTTGTCACAACCTCCCTATCTTCATTGGCCATGTTGGCACAACAAACCTATGTATCACAACCAACAACCTATTTGGGTTTCATTGGTTCCACATTCTCTTTAGGATTTACTGCTTTCTATATTTTTATTAGCACCGTTTTAGCAGAGGTGATGATATTTCATTGTAGTTTTGATTTATATATCTACTATGGCTAACAATCACGAACATATTTTTATGTTTGTTGATGGCTGGAACGTCCTCTTTGGGGAAGTGTTTTTTCATGTCAATTTTCATTTTTCAGTGGGTGATTTGTCACTCAAAATTAAAAAAAAAAGATTGGGTTGTCTGTCTTTATAAAACTCGGATTGTTTTTTAAGTTGTTGAAGCTCTCTACCTATTTTAGTGACTAGAATTGAATACATCATTCCTAAATATGTTTTACAAGTCTGCAGATTGCTCTCTGATATTTTCAGCTTTTATCTGTTTCATATAATTAGCGTATGGATGTTTACATACCCATTGAAGATCCAGACATATTTGGCTAGTGATTGGTGATATGTGTCACAAAAAGTATATGTTGATGCATTTCAAGGAGGCAGGTGCAGCATTTGACTCTAATGTATTTTTAAGGTCTTGTCTCTTGATGGATAATGAAGTTATGTTAAAGTCCTGGGTACTTACATAATAACAATCTGATGTGGAAATAGGTTTCTTGGGCTCAATATTTGCATAATAACCAACACTCATATAATTATATTCTAAGTACCTAGACTCCCCTGTGGTGCCATGTGGTGTCATTGAGCCTCATGATGGTCAGAAATGAAAAAATGCTTTTTCTTTATTAAGCTGAGTGATGCCATTTAGATAACTCTAAGATCAGAGGGGTAATAGCACCTTGTAGGTCAGGAATTGACTTTAAAATGATCCCTTTTAAACACAGTAAAATTTAAATAAATGAGATGAAGTATATTTAATGTGAATGTTTCTAAATTGATGCCTCACATTTAAAATTAAGACACCAGATGGGTAGTCTCTGGACCTTACGAAGTCTGAGAACAGAAGAGAAGAATGTAGTGTTCCTTTGAAAACAGTACTTAGCAAAACAATACTGCATTGAGCTAGGCTCGCTTGTTGCTGCTGTTCTGTAATGTATAGAGAAGAGAAAGGCGATGGATTTCAGTAATAATCTCTAACCATGTAAAGACTTATAGTGAGGAAAATTTTATGGAGCAATTAGGATAAGTGTATATGCAATAATATTGCACTGGGAGTTGCTTATCTATAAGGACAGTACAAGGTACTTTTAGCAGTAAAATGGAAGTTGTAAAATACATTTTGCCCAAGTTCTTTAAAAGTAAAGTCCATGGCCTCTGCAATTATCTAGCTGGGTCTAAGGAAGATTGTGATGGCTCTGTGGGAATTTGCTAAACCTCTAGACTAGTGGTTCTCTGAGAAATAACTTTGTTTTTATGGCCTTTTTGAGATGTTTGTCATCTTTTGGGGAGAAGTTCTGTTCCTTTCATTTTCTGTAACTAATTTAACTCTTTGGGAAAAAGTTTTGATTGAATCATTCTTTTAAGGGTAAATGGATGAAATATTGCCATAATAAAATATTCATGTCTGTGTTAGTTGGTACTGTTTCTTATTTTACCAATAAAGTAAATTACAATCTATTCCATTTGTAAACCTATTTCTGATTATCAGCATTTTAGTCTTTTTAAGAAGTTTAACTGCTCAGGTACATAACATGTTGAATTAATTATACAGAGTCTGTTACACCAATGTTCAGACCAACCCAAAGAGATACTGTATTTTATTTACTATATATGTCAGTCCAATTGTATTCAATTGCATGCAGTTGTTTCTTCCAAAGAAAGAAAAAATGAGAAATGAAATTAGAACTACATTTATTCTTCCATTTTTTGATTTCCAGAGAGAAGAATGTCATATACATTGTTGAAGGTCATTCAGAGCGAGTAGCAGATTCAGAATTAATATTCATGTTTCCTAATTTCCAGTCTACTGCAATACCCATTCAACCATTTTCACTACTTCATAAACTGCAGATCTTTATAGGGTGATTTCCTTTTCAATAGTTTAAGTGGGAAGGAAAAACCTTTTTGGATTTTTATGTAAGAGTCTCACTTTTTTAAAAAAAGAATGATCAGAATTATGTATACTATATATGTGCTTCTTTCCCAAATTTGATTTCTATATTGGATACCATTAGTTAATAGTCCTGACAAGTATGTATCATCTATTAAATTAGTCAAGTCAAAATATTGTAGGGACATTTTTTTAAAAGACATCTTATTAAGTCCCATGGTTTGCTATTCTATTTCCATCTGTCGTCTCTGGGATTCAGTTTATTGGGGACTTTTAGGGAAGAAACTGTTGGATCAAACACACATTAGCTGATTTTCATGCATCAGAAAAGAGTTATTAATTTTTACAAGGTTGTTTACTATGTGGCAGTTTGCCTTCTAGGCAGCATTTAACTATTTTATGGTATAGAATGTTTATTGAAATAGTTAATGGTTTATTATGGGTTGTTTTCAAAATTTACAATGCTGATACGAGTTTCAGAGGTGGTACAATTTTTGTGTTTGTCTTTTATGGTGCTTTATGGTGCATGTCTTATATTGACACACCTATGAGGCTATCAATAAAAAGTGGATATTGATGAAATTTAAAGATCCTGAAGAGTTATCTGTGAAAATGATTTACCTTCTAGTGTGTTTCGTGGCTTGGCAATTATTTGTTCATGAATAGAAGGTGACCGTTTGTCGCTAAGAAGAGGACCTCTAGTTCCAATAGATGTCAGCTAAAGAGGTTATGGAAGAACTGGAGACTTTTAAAAGGAGTCTTTAGAATTCATCTAGCCCAAATGTTTTATTTCAGAGATGGAGATATTACCTATGAAATCTGAAGGAGATTACAGATCCTAGACAACAGGGGTGCTCAATATGTCGATCGCAATCTACTAACCAATCACAAATGTTATGTGGGTAGATCCCATGTCATTAAAAAAAAAAGACAGAAGCCTATCATCAATCCCATCACTTAATTGATGTCCAGTTCAGCCAATCAGATGCAATCTTAGGTATCAAATGCATGTGCAAACAACTGTGCTAAGTGCAGCAAAACCGACAAGCCAAGTTATCGCCAAATTTTAACCAGTGTTTTTTTTTTTTTTTTGTCTTACACGTAAGAAAAAGTATTAAAATAAGTGGAGGAGCTGGACCAACTAAAAATACAAAAACATGTCACTTTCATTCAGAATGGGAGATTTTGACACTAAAAGTCAACATTCAGCTGAAGTCCAGAGTGCATGAACAGACAGTACTGGAACTTGCTCAAAGAGGGACAACCAAACATGAGAAGATGTGCTGCCTCCTTGACTGCATTATTCGGGTCTACTTATTTATGTGATCAACCTTTTCCCACATAAAGATCAATCAGTCCAAGTACCATTCCACCATGACTGATGATCATTTGGAGTGTGCTTGAGGCTGGCTGTGGGCAGCTACTGTCCGGACTGTGCACCCCTGGCTCATTCCTTTCAGTTGGAGTCATCAGAGTAAGCTCAGGTCATGACCAAAAATGTACATAGTTAATTGTTGTGTTGTCTTTTGCAATATGGACTCATGCTGTTATGCAAAGTACATAAACATACATTGTATATATAAAGAATTCTTGATGCATTTATAAATAAATTAACTAACTAAATAAAAAATAAGTATATGCTTTGCATTTTTGTAGTTGGTAGGTAATTTTGACTTGATCAATCTATATGTAGCTTGCATGCTGAAAAAGTGCAAGCATCCCTGCTTTACAAGGTCACACTCTTTGCTAAAGGTAGAGGATGAACAATAGCACAACTGACATTTTCTTGTAATCTTTAGTTCTTTGGGGAACCTTTTAACAAATGTCAGTCAATTGTATATTGATCCTTATTGATCTCTAGTTTATGTCCTACACAGAGAGTAGAGATATGAAATACATTCCTTTCTAGCTGGAAAAGTTTCCTAACCACATAGAGTGGACTGGTTACAGAAATCACTTCTGGCCTGAGCAGCCAGTTTCATTCACAGAGTTAGTTTATGGACTGCAAGGCACTGCTCAGCTGCATCTGGGATAAGAGAGTCTGATGGCAATATTTGCTATGTTCTAACCAGAAGAAAAGCACACATCCGCTAGTTCTGCATTTTGAATAAATTCCTTCCGCTGTTACCTCTGGTCAGTGTTCATTCTGTGACACTCCATCCTGTATCCAGTGGTGAATCGAATGGAAATTTCTCACTTTACTTCTTGAAAGCCAGAGAGTGATTATCTTACCCCAGAGGAGGCTCTACTCTCTCTTGTTTCCAATAAAGGGTGTTGGTGTAGTCTTCCTCCATTTTCTTACACAAGGAGAAAGGCAGGAGCTTCTTTGAAGTAGAAATGCAGGTCTCATATTTTTCAGCGAAGTCCATTTGATTAAACCTATTTGATTATGATTGTTCTCTAACTAGAGTTTCTAGTCTTTGAGATTGCATGCTAATAATCTGTAACCAGACAGATTTTTCCTTCCAGATTAAAGGAGAACCAGACAAGGGTATGATATCCCTAGAGTCTGTTGAAAAATTGGGACTATGGAATCATCCAGGCTATTGAATTTTATATGAATTGTAGGAACAACAAAGGTACTTTTAAAGCAATGTTCTAGTATGTTCTAATTAAGGTACCCCAAATTAAAACTCATTAGGAAGCAAAATATTTTAAAACAAAGGATTGGCTGAGCCCGGTGGTGTAGTGCTTGTGCGCGGGACTGCAGCCCACTGGGATGGAGGTTCAATTTCAGCAGCGGCTTCACAGGAGCTGGGTCTCTTACCCACACCACCAGAGGGCAGTGATGCCCCCAAAAACAAAAAACAAAGGGTTAATCAATAATATTAAAACTTCATATTAATATAACATAGTTCACAGAGACAATCTTCTACAATCCACTTTGGTGAATAGCAGCTGGAGTCTTAAAAGCTTACAGGCAGTCAACAGAAGTCTCTTTTGTCGGGAATGGATAGAGTGTGTCACCACAGCACTGTATTGTCTTCAACTTCTCCTTTGTAGACTTTCGTCAATATTTTACACTCATATACACACAATGAAGAAATTAGGAATAGGTAAATATAGCAATAACAACAAAATAGCAAGCATTATATAATAGGAAGAAATTATAAGCACCACCACTTTCAAACATTTCAATATATAGTTACACAAAAAGTAGAGAAAACACACAATTTTGTATTTTCAACTGCAATAGAATTTTTATCTTAGTTGGCAATATCCTCTATCTCCAAACCAGAGCCTTCTGAACAAGGGGTCAGCTCCCAAGAGATGCTGCTGCTGGTGCTCCACAGATCACATTTTGAATAAGAAGGCAGCTTAAACAATAAACCACAGGATAGCATTATTTCCTATGTATCTTCAGGGCAGTTCCATGATGAACTGCTAACTCCAAGGTCGGCAGTTCAAATTCCCCTGCCTCTCTGCGGAGGAAAGTTGGTGCTTGTGACTTCTATGGAGAGTTCCAGTCTTGGGAACTCACAGGGGCAATTCTAGCCTGTCCCATCGGGTCACTATAAGCCGACATCCACCAGGTGACAGTGAGGCTGGAGTACCTGACCCAGGAGGCACTTAGTAAATATTTGTCTTTGCATTTGAGTGATACTCCAGTCATAAGGAATTTGTTTATGTGTAGGATAGGTGAGACTGATAACTTTGGTATAATAACACAAATACCTAGTTCAGCTTTATCCAGCCTTATTGATTTGTCATGTGCAAGTTCACGTATATTCATTTTTTAAGGTTGTCAAATCAAAATACCACAATTTTGGTGCCTTATAAGAAAAGGATCTCCCATCTCATAATTCTGGGGCTAGTAGTCTGGATGCAGCGTGCTCTGAGGGCATTTCTCCTTCTGAGGTTCTAGAGAAAATTGGTCTCCCCCAGATTCTGATGGCCTCAGGGAAACCTTGCAGTGCCATCACCACTCTGTTGTCATACGCACTCTGTTTGGGTCTCTGTGTCTCTTCTCCCCTATTTTGTAGGACATTACTCAGATTGGCCTAGGTCTCCCTCTTTTCTGCCTTCTTGTTAACTGACACCATCTAAAACTCTATTTCCGAACAAGGTCATGTTCAGAAGTACCAGGGGTTAGAACCTCAAAATGCATATTTGATGGGACAAAATTCAATTCATGACAATGTTTCTGCATAAATTCCTGCCCCACCCCCCGGCCACATATGTCAATTGTTGTAGAAGGTAGCCTTTATGCATCACCTTGCCACAAATGAAAGAAGCTAGAATATGAGAGTAGATGCACCAAAGAGATAGGCTGCTGAAGAGTAACAGCAAATAGATGCCTGAACCAATCAACTATTGTTACTCAGCAGTATTTGTTCGAGGAAAGAAAGGTCAGCCACACCCTACTATATGACTGATGGAAATGGTCATCTGCAGATGCTTTACCGATATGTGGATTCAAGAGGCCTAACTGCCTGCATGCACAATGGAGGAGCAGCGCAGTAAGCATTACCTAGCCCTTGTCAGGGAAAGCTGTCTGCCACAGCTCCAGCTCTCCTTAATAGTAGAGCCCAGGGCAAGCCTAGAGCACAACTGGCTAAAATTCAAAGGAAATTGAGGCTGTTTAGATGAAACCAAACATTCTGCTGACAGCAGAGCTTTAAATGTGCACATACCAGTCATGCAGCCTTTTGTAGATGTGAAACTATTTATTTGTTTAAAAGGGGTTGATTGCCTGAGGGCTAATTTAATATGTAATAAGAAGTTCATTTTGCTACTTTATTATTATTATTAAAAAAACCACAATTGGTCTTTTGCTCTCTTAAATGCCATGTTTAGACAGTTTTAAGTTTGTCTTCTTAGGAAGAAGCAGATCAGCCTTTCTAGCATATCTTATTCTCTAAATGTGATAGTGGTAGAGACACAGAAGCTTAGATGGGGGTATTTCTCCTCAGAAAAAACAGCAGCCCTGTAGACTTGCTCCGCATCTTGTTTAGTGATTTCGGAAGATAATGTTTAAATGGCTATATGTTCATCTACTCTGGTTTCAGTGACAACAACAACAAACATAATCTAATTCATATTCTTCAGATTTAAGATTTCACTTTAGATGGAATCTCTGTGAATTTTATAGTGTAAATAACTCTTCTTCCTTTTATGTGCAATTAAGACTTGTTATTTATAGATCAAGTTAACTATATTTTTGCTTAACATTCTTAAGATCACTTATAGGAGTTTAGAAAATGGAGTAAAATGCCACAATATCAACCTGTGATGCAATTACATTTTTCTCTTTAACTGTATTTTAATGAATATAATATTTTTTTCCTCTCTTTTTTCCTGTGGTAGCATACAGTGTTAATACATGCTAATATTCTCTATATAAATGCTGCACATATTATTATAGCAGCTGGTAGAATCATATAAGTATTTATCATCTACTCCATTATAAAACCTTTGTTCCAAAAGAGCTGTATGAGCCTATTAGATATATACACAATTAAGTAGGTAATGATCTGTGGCAGCATCTGAGCAGTACCAACAGCTGACCTGTGGCTGATTTTCCAAGTGTGGTACTTACAGTTGATTAGAAGTATTTATATTATAGAATGAAACTATTTTTATTATTTTGAGGGTTTTTTTGAGCTCTAAGTTTAACTTACACATTTTCTTTAGACATTACTGTTTACTACATGAAAAATGCACAATTTTCCTTACTCTGCCTTAGATATTTATCTCTATTCAAACTACTGACAGTACCTGAAGTTCTTCTTGGTGCTTTTATTGGTACAGGATGAGCTGGGTCATCTCATATTTCATTGCTGATTGTTATACAGTTTCTACCTGAATTTTTATTTATAAAGTTTAAAGTAATTCAATTCAGGCTATCTCTCCAAATATAACATTGGAGCTATTGAGGATAGTTAGGGTACTTGGACAGTTTTTATACTCATCAGTTTTGAATCTGGAGAAACGAAATATGAGTAAGGATCCCACAGGTCCTGCAGATGGTCAAAGCCCAGCTGCTAATCAGAAGGTTGGTAGTTTGAGTCTGCACAGAGGGTCCTTTGAAGAAGTTCTAGTGATCTTCTTCTGAGAGATTAACCACTGAAATCCTGGGGAGCACAGTTCTATTTTGACAGTCATAGGGTTACCGTAGACTATAATAGACAACTACCTTGAAAAATCTAAAAATATTGGGCAACCTTTGGTTGATTTTTTTTCCTCCAAAGCATTTTATTTGGCGTTAATATGGATATCATTTCATTCTGTAATTCATTAATCTCAAACAGCATTATACAATTACTTACCAAAATCGGTTTCAAGACATTTCTTTCCTTCCTGAACTCCTTGACATCAGCCCTCACCCCACCCACTGTAATCCCCCTGCAATGCTCATTATCTTTGCTGTCTCTATAGGTTGATTAATACTGGGTTTCATATACTGAAATACACATAACAAAAATTCAAGAGGGTCATCCCCAATAACAAAACACTCGAGAAAAAATTCAATATTAACAAACAAACAAAAAAATGAAAACCAGATTAGATCTAATGTGCATCAAATGGGAAAATCAACAAACAAGCTTTTAACTGTTCAAGTTGGGGTTATCACTTTGATTTTTTAAGAGTCATCTCTTCAGTGCACTCTGATTGGTAATCAGCTTCTTCCCCTGCCTCTAGTCTGGAGAGAGGGAAATCACTGGAAGCTTATTTCCTATGTAGATCCCACAAATGTATATTGGGATCCCACTGCCATCCATAGCCTTCTGCAAACCATTTCCTTTCAATTTAGGCTCTGATACTATTCCTTCCTTCAAGTTCGGATTACATGATGTACAGTCCTTTGGATTATGTGATGTTGGTGTGCTTCTTCCATGTACACTTAGTTGACATCTTGCTTAGGTGACTGCTTGCTGCAAATATCCCTTTAATACCTTAGCTGCTATTTTATTTGATAGCTGGGCACAATCTAATTTCTTCACCACCCTTTGCTATAGCACCTATATCTTTTGTGTTCCATTCCTGAGTGTAAATACTGAGCTGGGCTATGATGTAAGAACCAATTGCTTTCAAATTAGAGCTAGAATTGAGTGCAATTCTAAACCCACTTCTGGATCAATGTTTTTGTTTTTATTTTGAAAATTTGCCCTTTGCTCCTTTTCAAAACCTTCTTGTTCATTTTTAGTTGAGTTCAAGGATTTCTCTCCAGGCAAAGGGTGCACTTTCCACTGAAGTCAGGACAGCAAAATCAGGGATGGGAGAAAGATTTCAAGGTCAAGCAAATACTTAGAACTTGTAAACGGTAGTGTGCAAATGTGAGAAAATGAGACTGAATGTTTTGCTTGGTCTCTTGATCATTCTAATAAAAAGATGCATCTATTTCATGCCCACTACTGGGTCAATTCGCCATATGATGGCAATTTGAAAGATATGGCATCAGTATTTCAAACACCAGCAGGGCCACTTATGGTTTGAAGGCTTCCACACCGAGAGCATACATAGAGTGTACCCTCGTTTCTTTTTTCATTTTCCCACTGTTGGACATTTGGGCTGCTTTCAGTTTCTTGCTATTGTGACCTGTGCTGTTAAGAACATGGGAGAGTGTACCTCCTCTCATGTTGTTTCTCTTATTTCTTTGGGGTGAATGCCTAATAGTGGTATTGTTGGACCATAGGAGATTTCAATTTCCAGCTGCTTTAAGTATCACAATATCTTTCTCCATAGGTTGCACATATTTACAAATCTACCAACCATGTAAACGAGTTCCAATCTCTCCACATCCTCTCTGGTATTTTTTGTTTTCTTTTCTTTCTTAAACTGGGCCAGTATTATGAGTGTAAGGCCGAATATCATTGCTTTAATTTGCATCTCCCTGATGGCTAATGACTGCAAACATTTTTTTTCATGTTTTTGTTAACCATTTGTACTTAATTTTTGGTGAAGTATCTGTTCATGTCTTTTCCCCACTTCTTTTGATTCATTAGCTATTTTCTTATTGAACTGTTGTTGTAGATCTCTGTGTGTATTTTGGTAATTAGGCCCTTATCTTATGTGCCATTGATAACTCCCCCACCCCCCTGCCCTTCCAATCTCTGGGCTCTCATTTTACTCTCCTGATGAAGTATTTTGATGTGCAAAGTGATGTAACTTCAGCATGTCCCCGTCATCTATCTTGTCTTCTGATTTGTGTGCATTTTTCATTTTACTTAGTAGTCTCTATATGCCCCCTAACTTTGTTTCTGCTTTCTCATTGATGACCCTGATAGTACTGTGGTTGACATTTAGGTCTTTAATCCATCTAGAATGCATTTTTGTGCATGGGTAATCATTGGGTCTTCTTTCACTCTTCGGCATATGGAAATCAGTTTGTTCAAGACTATTTATTGAAGAGGCTGCTTTTGTCCCATTGGATATAAGAGGTGCTTTGTTGAAGATTAGTTGTCTGTAGGCTGATGCATATATGTCCAGGTTTTCTGTTCTGATCCCTTGGTCTGTATATGTCATTGAATGAGTACCTGGTTGTTTTAACTACTGTGGCCATGTAGTAGGTTTATAGGTCAGGTGGTGGAAGGCCTTCTACTTAATTCTTCTTTTAAAATTTTTTTTGCTGATGCTGGGTCTTTTGTAATTAATTTTTCCATCTCTTTAAATAATATATTTGGTATTTGGATTGGGAGTGCATTTTAACTGTCGATTGTTTTAGATAATATTGACATTTTTACAATACTAATCTGCCTGTCCATGAGCATGGGATAGTCATCCATTTATGTAGGTCATTTTTGGTTTTGTAGTAATGTTCTGTCCTTTTCTTTGTATAGAACTTTTGGGTTTTTTAAATTAGATTGATTCCTAAGTGTTTCATGTTTTGTGTGGTAGATGGTATGCTTTTCTTAATGTCGTTTTTTTATAGCTCTCTTCACTGGTATACAGAAATCCTGATTTCTGGTTATTTATTTTGTATCCTGCTCTCTTTATGGATCCCTTAATTGTTTCTATTAGTTTTTTTTGGTGTGGAGACTTTTAGGTTGTCTCTGTATAGGATTATATCATATGCAAATGGTAGTAGTTTCACGTCTTTGCCTATTTGTAGTCACTTGATTTCTTTTCTTTTGTCTGATGTCTTTGGTTAATATTTCTGGCACCATGTTGAACAAGAGTAGTGATAGGGGATATACTATTTCAGTCATCATGTCAGTCATCAATGACTCTTGTCCAAGAATAAAAGACTTTGTTTTCATATACTAGAATTCTCCACAATATGCACAAATGCTTTGAGGCACTGGATACCTTTCAACTGACTCTTCTTGTCAATGTGCTCTGGGTGTTCCTTGTCTAGATGCTTTTCCAGTTCATCTAATAATAGCTCAAGACTTTCATGGACAAAATTGTTAATCCAACAGACAGGATTGCCAGTTAAAGAAACCCTCAAGGAATCTAGGCATGAAGATGTTTCTCATCTGAACTCCCAGACCTTAATTCATGACTTTGTTCTCATGTTTGTTGCTTTTTAGTCTGTTCATAATTTTACTTTGAATTATAGTTTTGAAAGTAGCAGAAATATACTGGACCATCAACTCATACTTTGGTGGGAAGGCCTTTGATTTGCTAAGGAACTTTCCTTTCTTCTATACGCTTCATATTCTCCATAATTTTTTTCAATTTAAAATAAAATTTAGATAGAAACTCTTCCATAAAATATTTCTCAGAGTTCTACAGTTCCACTTTACAACCCTGGTTAAGGAGACTGAGCTTTCACTTCCTGTGAACTGAAATATATATATATATATATATATATATATATATATATATATATACACACACACACATATTTGATTCAATATATATAGTTGTCATTGTTGTTAGTGCTATTGAATCCTTTCCAACTCACAGGGATAGTAAATACAACAGAACTAAATATTGCCAGGCCATGCATAGTCCTCACACGTGTTTTGATTGAGCCCTTTGTTGTAGCCATTGTCTCAATCCATCTTGTGGAAGGTTTTCATCTTTTTCACTGATCTAACATGATGTTCTCTTCCTCGAACTTCTGGAACAGGCTTCCTCATGACAACATGGCAAAGTACATGAGATGAAGTCTTGTCATCCTCTCTTCTAGTCTCCATCATTTTTTCAAAGAGACTCAGTCCTTCCTTTTTTGACAAATTCAAAGATAATCTATCAACTAATGGCTGAGCTGCTGGAAAATCACACATAGCATCTGGAACATCAATAGAATGTTGAATAAGAGTTTTTTCCTTTCTTTTTGTCAATAGTTTTCTAAAACGTATAATATGGTCATGCACATCATCTACCAAAGTTGTTATTTGAGTGTTCAATAACCCTCAAACACTCAAAAGTTTGGCTTTATTATTTGTTTCTTCTTCCTTGGTGGTCCTGCTCCCAGTGTTCCACTTGTTGCTTCCCCCCTCCCCCCACAGGATTCCTTGCTGCATTCTCCACAGTGGATGCTGCCTCCCCAACTGCTCCCTCTTTCTCTGGTCCTGTTTGGCTTGCTCATCCCACCTCTCCTCAACTGAAACATGTCCTCAGAAGTGTGTGCTGCTCTGTGCTGATTTGGCAACACCTCTTCCTTTGGGACAGTGTTTCTTCTTTCATCTGTGAGATCATACAATATCTGTTCTATTGTGATTGACATATTTCACACACTATGAACTCTTCAAAAGGAGCCCTGATTTGTAGTGGATCATGCCTTGAGCTAGTAACCACAGACACAGCAATTTGAACCCACTATCTGTTCTGAAGGATGGACTTTCTGTTCCCATAAAGAATTATAGTCTCAGAAACCTGAAGGACAGTTCTACTCCACTTTATAGCCTTGCCACCAGAAGACGTGACATGCTGGCAGTGAGTTTGGCTTGGTCTAATATCTTCAAAGCTTCATCTATATTGTATCATTTATCAAGACTTTGTCTTTCCTACTGGCAGAGTAGTAAACTGTATGTAGAGCAGAATCCTGTTTATATGTACACTATTTTGATCATCAGTTTTTCTGTTGATGGGTATTTTGATAGTTTCCACCTTTCGGCTATTGTGACTATTGCTACAGTGCATTCTGATGTACAAGGTCTGGTGGCTAAGTGTTGGGCTGCTAATTTCAAGGTCAGGAATTCAGACTCATCAGCTGTTCCATAGGAGAAAGAAAAGACTGTCTGCTTATGTAGCAACTTAGAGTCTTATAACCAGGATATGGAGTCTCTGTGAGTTGCGACTGATTTGATGGCAGTCGGTTTGGTTTGGTTTTAGTACAATTCTTTGAGTTCTAGCTTTCAAGTTTCATCAGTACGTGGAAATTAATAACTGCTTAATGTCCCTAGGATATCAATTTTAAAATATGGAGGAATATAATTATAAGAATATTGGTGAGTAAGTGGTATAATATTATCGTCTTACAGATTTACAGCCTTTTATGTGTGCACGCAGTTCTGTTTGACAAATGGCATCAATAAACATACTCTAAGGTAAAGTTCTTGGTGTAAAGCACTTGGAAAAGCAAGTGTAGAAAGATCAGCGTTTCCCAGCGGCTACCAGAGTGGGAAGAAGGGAAAAATGGGTAACCTTTGTTTAGCTAGTTAGTTTTTTAACACTTTTATTGGCATAGTGGCCTATAGTTTATATAGCAAACATATTGAAAAGAGCTGTGCAATCATCACTACAATCAATTTTAGAATACTTCTTCTTTCTCGTAGTCATTGTTATTAGTCCCCCTTTTCTCCCTATCCCCAAATGTTAATTCAGTTACTATATATATTTGCTCATCCCAGATTTCATATAAAGAAAAACCCACAACAGAAGGCACAGAACTCCAATAATAATGACAAAATAAAACACTGAAAATTCTCTATTGATAAGTATATATCTAACTTTATGAAGAGATTCCAACTGTTTCTGGAAAACAGTTTTACAGAAGCTTATGTACACAATATCAATAGCAGAGAGTTTCTGCCTATAGACAAGAAAATAGACGATGAGTATTGGTGATGGTTTGAAGCGCGTATAGTAAATATATGAACACTGTTCTGAACAAAATGCTAAATCTTGGCTTAATAAAAGATAGTCTTGGATTAGGACTAGAGTAAACAAAAGGCATGAAAACTTCCTGCTAAAAATAGTACTAATTTGGGAAGTTTGGATTTTTTTAAGGTAAGCCCTTAAAAAAAATAATGAGCTAATGTATCAAATCAAAGAAAACCTTGGAATTTTGCTTTATTCAAGACAGAAACAAAGTTTGAAACATTGTGTCCTCCTAAGTGCTGGTATAAAGCATAGATTTTGCCACCAGAGTGTGAGGGCAGTCTTCTGAAAATGAGGAGGCACATGCAAGTCAGTCACTCAGCAAGGTAAAAGCTGTGTTCTTTATGCATACAAATGATTTCTACTAGAAAGAGTTGTAAAACAATGATCGAATTATAAAGAATGTGAGCTTATGGACAAGAAGATAGGCTTTCCCCAGTAGGGGACTCGAATATAAGAAATTATTTTATGACATTTCTTTCTAATAAAGAAAGAGTTGAGAACAGTAATTCAGATAATAAACGAGGGACATTTAGGCACACAAATGATCGCTTGTAGATTATTGATGGAATTTTAGAAGACAGTGTCTATTGAGAGTTCTGTATTAATGAATATTTCCTAGTTGAAACTATTAGTTGGTGAGAGTGCCTATTATATAGGTTAAATCCTCAGACTAGTTAATTGCTAGAATTATCACATGATGGGAATGTCTTATAGGGCCTGTGACCCAACCCTTAAAATTATGGGTGAGAGCAAGTTGAATTTTGATAATGGTAAATAAGACTAGCTCTACTGGTTCTAATGATAATCCCTTATTGCCCCAATTTGTAGTAATAGGGACTGAAATTGAACTCCTAATGCTTACTGTGCAAACAGTGGTGCCAAGGGGACTATTTAGCAAGGAGCTGTGCAGATGAATTCATTGTCAATGGAAGGGGAATTTGAATCCTAGGTCAGGGAACCAGTGGTCTAGAAGTACAGATAGCGGTTAATTAAATAGTTGAGGGAGATTAAGGTAAAAATTGACTTCAAGTAAATCTGGAATTAAGGATTGTTGTTTGTCTCCATAGAATCAGTTCTGACTCATAGTAGTGACCCTACATACAATGGAAGGACACACTGACTAGTCTTGTTATGCAAAAGTCACTGTGGCAGCCACTATGACAATCATCTTCCTTTTCTCCTTCTCCTTCTTCTTCTCCTCCTCCTCCTCCTCCTCCTCCTTCTTCTAACCAGGCATGGGGTCCTTCTCTAGGCATAGTCTCTCCTGATAGCGTGTTCAAAGTTCATGAGATGAAGTTTGGTCCTTTGTTCTGGTAGTCCATGGGATCTCTAATATTCTGCCCAAACACCAGAGTTCAAATACATAAATTCTTTTCTGGTCTTCCTTATTCAATGTACAACTTTCCCATGCATATGATGAGATTGAAAATATCTTGGCTTTTAGTTCTTAAAGTAAGATTTTCCTGTTTAACCCTTAAAAGAGAACTTTTTTGCTGAAAGCAAAATATCTTGATTTACTGACTGCTACTTCCATGACCATTGATTGTGGATCCAGTCAAAATGAATCCTTGCCAACTCCAATTCTTTCTCCACTTAGTGCTATGCTACCTGCTGATGCAGTTCCGAGGACCTTTGTTTCTTTGCACTGAGCTACAGTCCACACAGCAGGCTGAGTTATTGATTTTCATCAAGTACATCAAGTCCTCCTTACTTTCAGCAAACAAGGTTGTGTCATCTGCATATTTCAAGAGCTGGAATCACTGTTCTCAAATGAAAATTTCCCATGACAGAATCTTACTTTGAGACTTTAATCATCTTGTTCTTCTATTTTCTTTCTTGAAGTATTGATACTGGAGGGAAGTTTTAAATAACATCAAGATTTTAATGTCAAATTCTCAATAGCATGCAAGAAGAAGCATAATCTCTGCCCTTCCATAACATGTCTCTATGAAGAGGAGAGTTGAACGGGAGAAGTATAAACTTAGAGATGACCTGTTTTTGTGCCCGCCTGCCACTGTTTTCTCTTCCATTATCCCTCTAGTGTGAGAGACATGACAGAGTTTCTTTCAATGGAGTTTATGGTATGGAGAAGACTGGTGTATTCCAGGTCCTGTCTGGAACTCTGGGAGTAGAAAGGCTTCTAAGGGTCGTAGGAGCAGAGTAAATACCTTTGGGGATATCCACCTAGAGTTTCTAGGATAGGGTGGAACATTATAAGATGATTTCCTTGAGACCAGATTCTGGTGCTAATGGAGTCAGGGAGCTTTTCCAACACTACACAGAGGATATAGTAAGGGACAGAAAGAGGGACAATGGGTGAGAGTGTAACTGACCTCAGGAATCACCAGTACAAAGGGTGCAGTAGGAGCTGAGAGAGCCACAGATGGTGCATTGGGTGTTTGAGTAAGTGTCATAGAGCCTGAAGACCATGAGGGTGGAGTTTCTTTAGGAATATGAGTCCAAGAGAAGCCCAGTCAGATGTGTAGATGGCTTTCTTCCCACTTGTGTGAGTTGGCATTGTATGAGTCCCCCTATGGTTTAGACTAACTCCCAGGAAGGATGTAGAGAGAGAAAAAAATCCCAGAGCTATGAGCCTAAAATGTAACAGAGTTATGAAACTAAACAGACTGAGAAATCCCTAAATTGTGTTGAATTTACTTCAGTGGGCTTTGAGTAAGTGCTGACTCCAAGAAAAATGGGACCTGAAGTAAGAAAATTATTATCATTTAAGGAAAAACTTATATTTTTGCAAACCTGTGGTTATGATTGTGAAATGTGTGTCAGTTACAAATTTCCAAATCCAGGTCTGAATGAGAAACTCTGATGTGCAGAGGTATTGCAGAGATGATGGGTGTGTCAGGGGCGGGAGGCCTGTAGTCCCTGCAGTTTTCACTTTTGCTTTTGTGAGGGGGGAATGTAATGTTTATAGGAAAAAAGAAATGGAGTGATCAGTGAACTCTCCCATGGATTTTTGAAACCCTATATATACTTAGCTCCTGTTATAGCAATCTGGGAGGCAAGGTGTCTCTTTGCTTAGGACTGCCAGAGAAATACAGGATGCCAGGTAAATTTTAGTTTCGCATAAATTTATATTTAATTTAATTTACCAAAATGTATATTTATAAATATATATATAGTGAAATACATCTTGAATACTATATGGAACATACTTGCACTAAAATTATCCATCTTGCATGATTCTTTAAAATTAAAATTTATCTGGGAATTTTATAGTTTTATCTGCTGAACCTGGAAATCCTACTTCTTGGAACACTGAGCAAGTGAAGGACTAAGCCTAGTGTACATTTTGCCCCATCGGTTTGTAAAGTTTGACAAGAGGTATGTGCTGCACAATAGTCACTGCTCTTTTATTCCGTAGAAGAAACAAGTGAGGCAATTCTTTGTTCATCTTGTTGGGTTGGTCTGGCTCTGTGAGGTCAGAAAACAAGATCAGAAAAAATGGAAAAATTAAAGCCATAAAAATTGCAAGGAAGTAACCTATTTAGTGACTTGGTCTAGAACACACAAATAGCGTTTCGGAATCAGGATTTTCCAGGTCAAAATGGCCTATGCAATACAAAGGCAACTTTAAAGAACTTCTCAGGAACATGTTTATTGTTGAAAGAAAGGTGCTCATAAAATCTCAGTGGTTTTTGTTGCTGCTGCTGTCTTGCTTGATGTACTCTTCTGTTATGGCCAGCTTTGTAAAAGGAACTGCACACGTTTTTTTCCCCCAGGAAGTATGCCTTTGAAATTCAATGAATTGTTTTTAAAGAAATACTGTGATGCTATTTTTAAAAAAAAAAATGCCATTTTTATTAAAAGGATGTTCCTGACATTTAAAAAGTGGGGGATTCCACTCAAGAACTCTCTCAACGCAAGAACACTTTGTTCTAATTACCTGGCATTCTGTGATGCTCACGTTCCCAGCAAGGTTGCTGAAGCCAAAATGAGTGCATAAGCAAATAGGGTGAAGAAAGTTGATGGTGCCTGACTACCAAAAATGTAGTGTCTGGGGTCTTAAAGACTTGAAGATAAATAAACGTCCCTATAGCTGAGAAGCAACAAAGCCCACATGGAATAAACACACCAGACTGTGTGTGTGATCATGAGGTGTTGATGGGATCAGGCACCAGAGACCCCAAACCAAAAGTAATTTCAATGTGAATGAGGGGGAGAGTGTAGTGGTGACCCAAAGATCATCTTTAGACAGCTGGACATCCCCCTACAGAAGGATCACATGTAAGTGATGAACCAGTTTGGGTGTAGTGTAGCACCGGATGAAACACACAGCTTTCCTCTAGTTCTTTAATGATTCCTCCTCCTCATTCTCATGATACCAATTCTATCTTTCAAATCCGGTGAGATGAGAGCAAGTACAGTGGTACAGAAAAAAGCTGGAAACACGGGGAATCCAGGGGAGATATATTCCTCAAGACCAGTAATGACAGTCGCGAAACCAGAAGGGTATGGAGAAGGTAGGGGCAGAAATGGGCAATCAATCACAATGATCTACATGTAACTTCCTTCCAGGGGAACAGACAACAGAAAAATAGGTGAAGGGAGAGTGGTTGGTGTAAGACATGAAAAAAAAATTAAATTATTAAGGGATCAAGAGGGAGAAATGGTAGGGGGTGGAATGAACTGAAACCAAGGACTCAAGTAGAAAGAATATGTTTTGAAAATGATGATGGCAACAAGGGTATAAATGTGCTAGACATAGTGGCTGTATGTATGGATTGTGATAGGAGCTGTAGGAGACCCCAATACAATTATTTTTTTAAAAGGTGGGAAATTAACCAAAATACTGCAGGAATACAATGGTACCATCTAGCATAATGCTGTGTAGAGTTAAATTACTCTAATGATTAAAAAATTTTAATCATAAAACAGTCAAAATCAAACAAGCAACCCCCCAAATTTAATTCTCTTGATTCAGAAGAGGGAATCGATTGTAAGATATCATTGCTTATATCAGATGAATCTTAACTGAAAACAAAGAAGACCACAAAGATATTTTCTTATGATTTATTGATTATGCAAAGGAATTTGGTTATGTGAATCATGGCAAACTGTGGATAATATGGTAAAGAATGAGAATTCATGAAGCTTCATCATGCTCATGTGGAACCTGTCCATAGACCAAGAGGTATTTTGTACAGTATATGAATAGGCCTGCATGGTTTGAAATTGGAAAAAAATGTATGTCAGTGCTATATTCTTTCTTTCTTTTTTTGGGGGGGGGGCATCACTGCCCTCTGGTGGCCGTGGGAGCTACCCAGCCTTGCTCCTGAGAGCTGCTGCTGGATTTGAACCACCAAGCCAGTGGGCCGCAGTCCCGCACTCAACCACTAGGCCACCGGGGCTGAGCCCAGGGCTATATTCTTTCATCATACTTATTCACGCTTAGTGCTGAGCCACTGAGAAGAGAAACCATAAGAAGAAGCATGTAGCATCAGGATGGCAGGGTGATTCAGGAGCAATCTTAATATGTAGATGACACAATCTTGATTGCTGAAAGTGAAGAGGTATAGAAGTGCTTATGATTGAAAACAAAACCTATTGCCTTCTGGTAAAGAAGTAAGACTCTTCTAATTGGATCAATAGACAACATCATGAAAAACAGGAAAAAGATTGAAGTTGTGAAGGATTTCACTACTTGAATCCACACACAAATAAAGCACTCATGGAAGCAGAAGTCAAGAAATCAAACAGTCTTGCTTTGGCAAATCTTCTGCACATGATCTCTTTAAAAAGTTGAACAGCTTCCATCCCCTCCCTGCCCACTATCATGATCCCAATTCTACCAGACAAATCCAGCTAGATGAGAGGATGTAAACAGGAGTAGGAAGCATGGGGGAATTTAAGACAGATGATCCCTCAGGCCTAGTGGTGGGGGTTGTGATACTAGGAGGGTAGAGAGATGGTGGAATGGAAAGGTGGAACCAATGTCAGGGATCTACATGTAGCCTCCCCTCTGGGGTCTGGAACCCTGGGGAAGTGACTGAAGAGACACATTGAATAGTGTACGATATGAAAACATAATAATAATTTGTAAATTATTAAGGGTTTATGGGGAAGGGCGAGGGAGGGAGGTGAAATGGGGGGAGCTGGCACTGGGGGCCTAAGTGGAGGGGGATGTTTTGAGAGTGATGATGGCAACAAGTGTGCCAATGTGGCCTGCATACAATTGATGTAAATGTGATAGTGATGGGTGTTGTATGAACCCCCAATAAAATGATTTATTAAAAAAAAGTTAAACAGCAAAGATGTCACTTTGAAGACTATGCTGTTTCTGACCCAAGCCATGGCATTTTCAATCACCTCAATGCATGAGAAATCTGGACAATGCATAAAGATGAAAGAAGAGTTGATAACATTGGAATTATACTGTCATTGGAAAGGATGGTGAAGGTCCCATGCAGTCACAGAGGAACAAACAAATCCTTCTTGGAAAAAGTGCAGTCAGAATGCTCACTGGGAGTAAGACTTCAATTCATGTGCTTTTGGACATCTTTTTATTGTCTTGTTTTGTTTTGTTTTGGCATTACTGCCCTCTGGTAGTGGGTGAACATCTTTTTAGAAGAGACCAGAAGGCCCTCCTGCTGGTAAAGTAACGGGTCAGTGAAAATAAGGAAGACCCCTGACAAAATGGCCCGACACACAGGCTGCAACCATGGGCTCTCACCCAACAACAATTGTGAGGACGAGGTGGGTGGGACTAGAGGACTGGACAGTGTTTTGTGCTGATGTACCCATAGGTGCAGTGTGGCCGATTTGACTCCACAGCACACAACAACAATACAGAAACATCATGTGAAGCATTTCATTTGATTTGGGTGAATGATTTTCAAAATTTGTGATGAGATCTTTGTGTAAAAATAAGAAGTATTTCCTATGTACTTGTATGCCTCTATCTGAGAGTAATACTGAGTTCTGGATCCCATTTCCCTCTTTCCTTAGCAAATCTTGTTTCATCATGCATTCTGATGCCCTCTTTCAACTTTAAGGTAAAGTAAAGCTGTAAAGTCGATCTCCATCTTTTGACATGTGGTCCAAATATCAATGACAGTGATGAAAACTTTCATTAAAGGCATATCCCTTCAGCAACAACCCCATCTTTCCCTCACAGATGTATTTCTGAAACATCTGGCTAAGGTGCTAATACCTAGCTAAGGTTCAGTGAGCTACTTTCTTATACTTTTCAATAGTTCTTAAATAAACCCGGGGGAGTTGAAATTTCCAATAGTTAATTAGTAACTGTTCTCATTGTATTTTGTTCTCATTAAGCAGCATATGCCATGAAACCCCCCAAAGTGGCAATAGAAAATAAATGATGAAAGCATAGTTGTATATTTCCTTAAAGATTGGATAAGCATGTAAAACCAAAGTCCTCAAAATGTGAAAGCTAAGCGCCCCCCCCCCCCCGTCACCCCGCCTCTCACTCCTCGCTCGAGCACTTGTTTGCATAGAGTTAGGCAAGGTTTCTGGAAATAAGAGACCAAGGAAATGTGATTGGAAAGGCTTTTTTTCCCTCCTTGATACATTGCACTTCAGAAAACAGAGCTTTTTAAAAAATTATTATTTCAAGGATCTTTAGATTTAGATAGTGTGTTCTAACAATATTTGAAGAGTTAAATGGAGATCAGTGGAGGTTTTCATGACAAGTTCTTTGAGTCTTTGTACATTTCAACACAAGTCGCCTGCGTTGCCCTATGTTGACTAGCTCAGCAGCATTATCAGTGAGTTATGGTGAGGAATCCTGGGTGTGCAACTGGTGAGCGAACTTGTCTGTCAATGGCAAGTTTTGGAGGTAAAGGGCCATCTAGAGATACCTTGGAAGAGAGGTCTATTGATTTCTGAAAAGGCAGCAATTGAAAACCCTGGGCCACGCAATCTCCATTCTGATACCTGTGGGATCACGATGAATCAGAGTCAACTTAACAGCTTTTAAAGAAACTGGTTTCATTAGGCATTATTGGGCAGATGGAAATAGTAGCATTAGCCAATAATTTGGACATTTTAATTATGGGCCTGGCACTCTTTCTTTAGCACTTGGTTTTTTTTTGGTTCTCGGAATGTTTTCCTCTTAGTGTCATTGACTGGCTGGTTCTTATAATTCAAGTTTCAGGGTAAATGGCACTTTCCTTGTGAGGCCTTTGTGATACTTCTAGTTAGGGACAATCTTCTCCCCCTCATGCTCCTGCCCTTCCTGGCCCCTATGAAGCAGTTTTGTTCATTTGATTCTTTATTTGCTGATCACATGACATTCCCTAGTAGAATGTCCGCACCAGGAGAGCTGGGGCTTATGTCTGTTGATATGGAGTGGTGGTCCATAAATATTTGTTGAAGCAATGAAAAGAAAAGAAAGGTCAAGGATAATAAAAGAAGACCGAACTGTTCGAAGGCGAGCTTTGTAGATAACCTTCTTTTAGTCTCTGGTTTACATTTCATGTGCAGTTTTCTGCCTTCTGCCCCTTGATCTTGTTATGCCAGCGATCCAACTGGCCTTTCTCATACAGTTTAAGTTTCATAAGGTACTTAATCTTGACTCACCTCGTCTGCTTGCATGCTTATATTTCTTGAATTATATTTTACCTTTTAAATACCCCCCCACTCCCACTTATAGGTCTGTTGCTTCTCAGTTTCTCTCCGCGGAGATGTTGATGGTGCCCAGAATATGGTTCATCTTCCTCCCTGCCCCTAGCTCCTCCTCACTTTATTGTCCTGTCAACCTCTGTTGTGTTCTCTTATACAACCTCTGGAAGGCTCAATAACTGTGTCTAATCTGATGATTCTCATCTCTCCATTTCTGTCCAAATCCTTCTCCACAATGCAAGATTTTTCAGTTTCTGAAGGGGCTTTAAAATAAAAAGATCATTTTATTTGTGTCTCTTATAGCTCTTATAACAATCTATCCATCAATTATATCAAGAATATTTGTATATATATGTTGCCATCATCACTTTATAAACATTTACTTACTATTTGAGCCCTTGGCATCATATCCTCTTTTTTTGCTTCCCCCTTCTCTCCCTGTGAACCCTTGATAAATAATTGACTATTATTTTCATATCTTAACATGGATGCTATTCCTCTCCCCCATGGTTTCTGTTGTTGAGGGGGCTTTTTAAATCCCATGGGAATAAATTTAAGACATTATCTCTTCATGCGCTCCAGTCTTGTGTCTTCCATTTGCCATTCCTGCTTTAGGGGCTTGCTAACTGAATTTCCTAGACTTCAATCTCTATGCAAGTATTACTGCCAGAAAGATCATTAAAAAATGCAAAACTGAGCACGTCCTCTTGTGCTTCTTTTGTTGTTCGATGCTACTGAGTCAGTTATGACGAATAGAAACCCTAAGTATGACGGAACAAATACTGCCTAGTCCTGAGCCAGCCTCCGATTATCCTGTTGAAGCCCATGGTCGCAGTCAATCCATTTTGTTGAGGGTCTTCCTTGTTGTTGTTGTTGTTTTTTTTTTGATGTCCCTCTGTTTTACCAAGCATGATGTTCTTTTTCAGAGACTGGCATTTTCTTCATTTTCTAAAAAAAGTCTTATTTTAAAGCTACTTGAAAATATATCAGTATTTCAAATATATTCTGTCTCCATGTGTTTGTGTGGTAGTTTTCTTCTTGCTAGGTATCATTGCCTGGGTGTTTCTTACATTTCCCCTTGCAGAATGACTGTCCTCATTTGGGGTACTTGCTTCCTGTTGGTGTTCTGACAGCAGCTCATGCTTATCTTCATCTTATCACTGCAATACTGGACTGGCACTTTACTTGTCTATCTTGTCCCTTAATGGGAACTGTTTGAAATTTAAAGATGATTCTTGTCTTTTTCTCCTCTCAAACACCTAAGACAATACCAGAGACAAAATTAACTTTTGATTATTGTCAAGTGAACAAAAATTATACTGTCTGTCTATCTCTTTACACACACACACACACACATACACACACTGCCTTTTCAAATCTTTCTCTATGTCTTTTAGGTAGGTTAATAAATCATCCAATGTGAACTCTCAAAAGAGAGGGGATATATTTTGTGTTCTAAAAACAGGTAAAATAATTATAAGTAGATTCAAAATAGATTTTCAAGTATAGTAAATTCATTACCTATTCAAATATAATTTAAGAAACAAAATCCCACTCTAACAAGAGTGCAGTGAAACTGACATTGTCAAACATTTTGGAGGGCATCATAATTAAGTTCAGCCATTTGGGGAAGCTAATTATATATATATATATATATATATATATATATATATATATATGAAAATAATTTTTTCTATTTTTTCCTGCGAAGTTGATGGAGGCTCCACCATGATATGAAAACTCTGCCATATATATTTTTCCTGCTGGAACTATTCTTTATTTTTAAAATAATTTTGTTGACATAGTTCATACACCACACAATTCAATTGTCTAAATATATTAAAGAGTTGTGCAACCATCACCACGATCAACTTTACATCTTTATTCTTGCACTCCTTATTATCTCCACCCCAATTTCCCTATGATCACCAACTTCCCCTGCCATAACTCTGAGGAGCTATTAATCTATTTACTGATTCTATAGATTTATCTTCCCTGGAGTTCATATAGAGAAAAATCATACATAAAATCTCAACAACAAAATAAAACAAACATTTCAATTCAAGAGACATCCAAATATAATTGAAAGTAGAACAAATTAAAAATTAGAGCTACTTGGATTGGGGGACAGGGAGAGGGAGGGAAAAAAGAGGAGCTGATAACAAGGGCTCAATGGAACGTATATGTCTAGAAAAGAGTGATGGAATTTAAGTATGAATATGTCGGATACAACTGATGTATGAATTGTAACAAGAGTTGTAAGAGCCAACAATAAAATGATTGTAAATAAATAAAATTTTAAAAAATGATTCAGAAGAGATAGCAAATTATAGAATGCTACATTTTTAACCTGTTTCTGCAGTAGTCTACTTTCTAAAGCACTTTGTCTAAGGGTATGACTTATTTACATTCCTGGTCAAGAGTTCAAGGGAATTAACTGGAGGATCAATCTGCAATGCTTTTTTGATGAGAAGATGTCATAATCTTTTAAACCTATTTCATTCAATCTGGTGGATGAAGTTACCATTTTACTTACCTTTACAATTAAAGTTAGTGATTTCATCAAGTGAATTGCTTTGATTTTTATTTCTGTATTATAGTTTCAGGAGTTTTTTTTCTAAAAAAATCATTTTATTGGGGAATCATGCAACTCATCACCGTCCGTCCATCCATCCATCCATCCATCCATCCATCCATCCATCCGTGTCAAGCACACTTACACTTTTGTTTCCATCATCACCCTTAAAACATTTTTTCCCACATGAACCCCTGATATCAGTTCTTCACCCCTTCTACTCCCTCCTCCTAACCCAATGAACCCTTGACAATCCATAAATTTTTTTCATATCTCACACTGACCGACGTCTCCCCTCTCCCACTTTTCTGTTGTTCATCACCCTGGGAGGAGGTTGTAGGTAGATTGGTGTGATCTGTTTCTCCTATCTCCCTCCACCCAACCTTCCCTTTCCTCTCCTGGTATGGCTACTCTTAATATTGGTCCTCAGGAGCTTATCTTTATCTGGATTTCCTGTGTTTCCAGGTCTTGTCTGTACCTGTGTACATGTTCTGGTCTAGCCAGATTTGTAAGGTAGGATTGGGGTCATTATATTGGGGGGAGGCATTGAAGAACTAGAGGAAAGTTGCATGTTTCATCATTGCTATACCACACCCTCACCTGCTCATCTGTCATCCTTGTGACCCTTCTGTAAGGACATGTCCAATTGGGTCTCTACTCCACCCTCCCCCTCAGAGTTGTTTTTTTTTTTTAAATAAGTAATCTATAATTTAAGTCTCTGCATTTGTCTGGTGTTTGGGATGTTTACAACATTCCACATTCCAGAGAGTTTGCTTCTTGTCACTGTTGCACGTGATGATTTATTTCCTGGATGGCTTGTTTGGGAATCAGTTGCTGGGAGTGGTTTTAAGTTCTTCTGTGTTTTAAAATTTAATTGATTTCTGTCATCTAGGAACCTGAATTTCTCTTTTTAGTGTCTTTTTGCCTTGCCAGTACTGTCTCCACAGATTGCCTGGCCTTCCAGATTACTTTCTTCGTCCTCAGTGGCTCCCTTTCCAGGACTGTCTCTTAGAGTCTTGCACTCTGCTCCTGGCACTCACCTGCATATCTCCCAGGCACTTCCCCAGTATTTTTGCAATTAGAGTGGAATTCTCTATCTTCTTGTGACTTTGATATGAAATTGATTTTAAATTGACATGATACTAAATCTCAGGCTTCTTTTCATTTTCTCTTTTCTGCACATTTCCTGTACCTTGACTGCACTTGTTCCCCGTCGAGGCTGGCCCCAGGTATGTGAGAGGAAGTCTGCTGAGATTTGGTGTGAATTTTGTATTTGTATGTATTAGGATGCACCTTCTTTTCTATTATGCAGATGGCATTGGTTTTGTATAGTTTTACCGGTTCTATATTTTTTTATTGTTTGTATGGAGGTTGTATTTAAGAGGTTCAGACTTCATAACTGCCTATTACCTAAGCTATCTAGCATTCAGTCATAAACAAAAGATAATGTAAAACAATGTTTTCATTTTTCTTTTGGTAAATTGTTTATTCTGTATCTTGAAAAAAATAAATTTGAGATGTTTGTCAATAAGCATGACATTTGTTTGATTTTTAAAATTGTCTAATAGAATGACTTTAAGAAACAAATAAAGCACCTAATCTGATAGGAAAGAAAAAAGATGAAATTTAGCACCAGTTTTACTTTGGGGTAAGTTCAGGTTAGGAAGTAGGTGATAGAAAGGGAATGAGGGCCTTTAAAATATCTGACCAATGGAGAAATACAAGAGAATGAAATTACACCAAGATTGGTGCTTTATGTTAAAGATGAGTTTCCTGTTCTAGCAAAGTAGCTATGCCACTAGGTTCAATAGGGAGAGCTAAGCAGTTTTGAAACAATGTGGTACTTCATTTCCATGATAATGATTTTCTAAGCTCCTGAGAAGGTGGGCCAAGGTGCCTTAAATGTTTGCTTCATGTCAAAAGAACAAAGATCACCTGCCACAAGCTTTCTGTGAATAAATGCTCAAATGCAAAATGACAGGTGCAATGTAGTCATGGTTCATTTTGCTCAGCCACAAAGACTAATTCATTGAGGTCAATGGCAGTTGCAGATTTGGCTTGGGTGAGGAAGTGGAGGAACTTTTTCACTCCTAATCAGTGTTGGCCCTTATCTCATGTATTTCCAGTAACAAATTAAAAAAAAAAAAAACCAAACAAATCCATTTCACTTTAAATTGAGTTTGAATAGTTTATTTCAACTGAAAGTTAAACCACAGATATATATCTATATCTATATCTATCTATATATATATATACATCAGGGAATTTTGTAAAAGTACAGTAACAGGAAATGGAGATAATTGCTTAATAAAGAGAATTTAGTTTGGTTTAAGGACTACGTGAAACTTGTTCTCCTGATGCGTGTTAGGGAAAAAGAATCACGGACAGTAAGCGTTCTGATACCTTGAGCTGTGATTCTTTGATACTCATCTTCCTCACTTTTAGGGGGCAATTTATTTCCTATCAGCGTCTTTGTTGCTTTCTTTTAAGTTACTGGTCCACTATATTTTCTGCATATTCCCCTGTGCCACTGTACTATCTTAGACAGACGTTTACTAATTCAGTGCTGTCTCTTTCTTCCTCCATGTTTTCTGACTCCATATTTTCCCCTGTTGCTTGAAACCCCAAGTCCCAAATTGGCGCGGACTCCTAGTGGGCCTACAGGACGGTGGAGCAGCCCCACGGGCCATCTCCTTTCTCCTGCAGAGCTGCCGGCAGGGGCAGCAGGGAGCTACCGCTCGCCAGACTCTTAACCACTGCATCATGAGGGCTCCTTCGCTGGCTTCTCCCAGAAAACCAAACATGATCAAGCCTGCTGCTGTGAAGTTAATTTTAGTGACCTTTAGCAGTGGACTAGGGTTTTCATGGTTGTAAATCCTAATGGAAGAAGGTTGACACGTTTGTTCTCTGGTGGAGAGGCTAGTGAATTTGAATCACCAGGTTTTTGATTAGCAGCCAAACTTTAAGCACTCTAGCCTTAAGGCCTCTTTCATGTTGCCCAGCCCAACGCCCTGCCATTGAGCGGCGTCTGACTCATAGTCACCCATAGAGGGGAGAACTGCTCCCTAGAGTTTTCAAAGCTGTCAATCTTTTTTTTTTTTTTTGGCATCACTGCCCTCTGGTGGTCGTGGGAGCTACCCAGCGCTGCTCCTGAGAGCCGCCGCTGGATTTGAACTGCCAACCCCGTGTGCCACAGTCCTGCACTCAACCACTTACGCCACTGGGGCTCAGCCCCCAAAGCTGTCAAATCTTTATTGAAACAGATGACCATATCTGTCTCCCAGTGAGTGGCTGGTGGATTCAAACTGCTGACTTTAGGGTTAACAGCCAGACACTCTAACCCCAGTGCCAATGGAGTTTCTTGATTATTGTCTAGTGACTTGTAATTTAGCAGAGCAATACATTTGTATTATTGATTACTCTACCTTGTAATCCTCAAGGTTTGCAGTTTGAAAGTGCGGGCTTTCTACTCCGGTAAAGATTTACAGTAAAAACAAATGGACAGGGGCTGCTCTCTCTCGTCCCACATGGTTGCCTTGAGTGGGCATGGACTCCGGGCAGCGCGTTTGTTTTTCTGGTTATCTTTGCTTTCCCTTACGCATGCTTGGCTGTGAGATCCCCGAGAAAAGGTTAGGTCGTATGAATAGCATGCCTTTCTCTGTCAGTTCCAAGGGAGAGGTTCATCGAGGGACTTGTGTGTGTGTCCTCCGAGTTTAGAACCTCTAGTCCACAGACTGCGCTTCGCACACCAAGTTTGGATGCTTGTGCATCTTCCCACAGTCTGTCCTGTCAAGCTTGATCTTTGGAATGCCTGGAATGAGCTGGGCACATGTGTGGGAGTGCTGGCAGCAGGAAGAGCCAAGGCTCTGCTTCTCCCACATGAAATAAGGCCCCTGGCAGATTTTGATCCGTTATGTGAACAGCTCTTGGACTGGCTCTCGCTGCATTTCCAGATCCCATTCTCCTTGTATCCATGGAGACCCATCCGGGTGTGCAATGGCTAATTTTGAGACCTTAAACCAGTGGGTCCCAACCTGTGGGTCGTGACTTTCACAGGAGTCACCTGATTGAAAGCAGTAGCAAAGTTGCAGTTATGAAGTAGCAATGAAGATAATGTTATGGTTGGGGGGGTGGGGTCACCACCACATGAGGAATTGTATGACATGGTTGCGGCATTAAGAAGATTGAGAACACTGTCTAAATAAAGAGGCTCACACCGCCCCCCCCCTCCCACATCCCATCACCCCAGTCAGTGCTTAATTGTCCCAAATGACTTTGTATCCCTTTATCACACCACCACTCAACTGAGGTGGAGGGAGCTACCTTTATTTCTTAGTAATTATATGGCTTAGATGAGTTGGCCAGAAGCTGTGGAGGGTATGTGTATACACATTCTTGGTTTTTGTATTCTAAAGGCTGCCTGCCTTTCTACCAGCACTCAGAAACAAACAAACAAACAAACACACAAAGACAAAATCACACCTGTCGCAGCCAAGTTGATGCTGACTGATGGTGGTCCCAGGTATTCCAGAGAAGACTGTCTGTCCTATAGGAGTCTCAATGCTAACTTTCAGAAGCTAGTCATCAGTCTTTTCTTCTGAGGTGCCTCTGGGTGGCCTTAAACTACCAGTATTTCAGTCACTAGGTTTGTGTCCCACTAGCCATCCTCCAGTCCTCAGTTCTGATGGTTCTTCTGATTTCTGATGATTTTCTAGATTGTTGACTACTACTTGTGCTTGACTATGTCTTCCAGTTTCCTGTATTCCTGCTTGGTTTCTGTATTTCTACTTACATCAACTGAGAGTATATTTTATTTTATTTTGGGGGGGGGGGGCATCACTGAGAGTATATTTTAATGCACTTAGTTTCCCCTTTCCTCACATATTTTGATGTTTCCTTATATTTCCTAAGTTTAAGTTCTATGAATTTAAGTTAACTGTTCTCACCAAAAAGCATAATCAAACAAGTGGAATTAGTGTCAGGACGGTCAGGAACTGTGGGAGCCAGTGGAGGAGACTTTTTGCCAGGGGGACGTCTCGTCAAGCCACAGCAGTCGTGCTTACAATGGTTGCTTTGAGCTAGCTCCTTGCTGCGTGCTTCCTTGTCACTATTTAGAGCAGGGATTCTCAGCCTTCCTAATGCTGCCACCCTTTCATACAGTTCCTCATGGGGGGGTGGCGACCCCCCCAACTACAAGATTATTTTTGTTTTCCACTTCATAACTGTAACTTTGCTACTGGTATGAATCGGGTGACCCCTGTGAAAGGGGTCGTTCGACCCTCAAAGGTGTCATGAGCCATAGATTGAGAACCACTGCTGCAGAGTTTAGTGAAGTCAGCGGTGTCTCGGTTACTTGGAAGCCTTGACAGGATTGAGGTGTGCTTCCTGGGACATTGCTAGGGACTACATTACAACTGTCTGTGTGCAGTAATTTAGGGGACTAGGTTAAGATATGTGCTTTCTGGATTTAGTATCACTATTATTGAACATGTATATTTATTTTTTACCATGAAAATAAGATTGGAGAACTTCAGATGCAAGAAAGCAGTAGCAATGACTAAAGGGTGCACACACATGAGTCACCGGAAATAGATTGATTTTACTTAACCTTCAGAAGAGAGGGATGAGAAAGAGCTCCATAATTCTTTAGACATAAAAAGGAAATGTTCCTGTATAGTAGAAAATGGCTGTTATTATGAATGCAGAACACAAGCAGATGCAAAACTCTGCTCTCCAGGTATTGGCATGATTGGGATTTAGGCTCTGCTTGAGGGCGGGGATGTAGCTGGCATTTATTTGGCAATTCCTGCTAAGTGCTTATATATAGTTTCACACACAATCCTTGAACTGACTTTATAATATTCATATTCTTTTACTTATCTTACAAATGAGAAAACTGAGTTCATAGAACTTAAACTTGGAAAATACAAGGACACATCAAAATATGCAAGGACAGGGCAAACTAAGTGTATTAAATTATACTCTCAGTTAATGTAGGTAGAAATACAGAAACCAAGCAGAAATACAGGAAACCAGGAGACATAGTCAAGCACAAGTAGTAGTTAAGAGCCTAGAAAATGATCAGAAATGAGAAGAACCATAAGAACCGAGGACTAGAGGAAGGCTAGGGGGTCATGAACCTAGATGATGAAGAAAGGGGGTGAAGATCAAAGTTTATATATACAATTTATCTGTATATGTTTATCAAATAGGAAGTGCTATTCATATAAACGACTTGGCTTATTGAGGCAGACCACAGTTTTATCCAGACAACCCATGTGCATATCTGGTTAAAGGAGATCCTTGTGTAGTCCTACAAGTAGAACAGTTAGTGAGGGAGGAGGGAGAAGGTTGTTTCTGATAACTCATCTCACGGTGCAGTTGCCATACAAATGAACATATTTGACTTTATAGTTTAAGCTGTTACACTAAGATTGAACTTGAAACTAGGGCAGAAAGTATTCACTCTAGTTAGTTTGAATTTAGTTTTCACAGATTTCTTAGACAACAGGTTTCTCAATGGGAATTTTTAAGTCACAAAAGTTATGGCACCACTGATACCATGGGAGGGGAGACAAAATAAAATCAACAACGGTACATCCTATTGGATGATCATGGCTGACCTTCAAAGAAAGAGACCTTTGATTGCTTTATTTAATATCTTTTCTGAGTGGGTTTGGATCAAAGATGGAATGTTGCCTGTTAATTGTGAGTTTGCCTGGGCTGCCACTAGCCTGACTGGAATTAGTGCTGTGGCAGTCATGTGCTTATGTTAATTTCATGATTGCAATGTAAGGGTGGAGTCTAGCCTGTTAATCTGGAGATAGCCGTTGAGTAGCCAATGAGGCCTCTAAGTGGGCATGGCTTTCTCATGAGACTTCTGGGACATCTCGTGATATTTCCCTCGTGACAATGAGAAGCTGTCTTCCCCAGTTGTTGGGAACTAGTTTCAGAGACGAGTAACCACGGACAAGACAAGATGGCAGTGTCCGAGAAGCTGGAGGAGCCGGCGGAGAGACCACACGGCTTTGCCCTGATGAAGCCAGACCTCTGAAGCAGGGGCAGCCACATGGAAACCTCTGCCAGCGATGAGTTGCTTCTGCCACCATGGGATGCTGTTGATGGACCCTGAGCCCTAGAAGCGAGGAGTCATGAGGAGACCCCTGCCAGTGCTGGGATTCTGCATCCACTGACCTGTGACTTCATGACGCAGAAGGAGACTTTATAGACTGATTTTGGGCATATAGGTTAATATCGGACTTATGACTTTGAACTGGACTGGGCTGGGATGTTTTCTCAATGTCCTGTTCCTCTTGTATATAAACCTTTTCCTTTTATCCATATGCGAGTCAATGAATTTGTTCCTCTAGCCTACCCGGACTAACACAAGTGGGACGAAACCACACATTTTCTATCCTATTGGCAGAGTAATACCTGATACTGGGAGAAAAATCAAAAGAAAATGAAATTCCGTCACAGACAAAGCAAACCTCATTCCTGCCATCTTCATCTGATTTGGGCACTGCTGCTCTTGGAATGACCTTCCATGAGTCAACAGTCACTATAGAGTTTTCATTTTGTAGGTTCAAATGCTAAGTTCTCAATTTCAAATGACCTTCATGTAGCAAATGTGACATCATTTCTGGATATTCTGGAAGACACAGGTTAAGTGGCACCTTGGATCTAAGTACTACAATCATCTGGCTGGTCCCCAACCAGAGTCTCATCTTTGGTTTCCTTGCTTCAATATTCTTCTTCAAATTTATTCCATACGTGGAGGAAGGGCTCATTTTTCTAACATACAATTTTATTGCACTTTTCTCCTGCCAAAGCACCTGCAGCTGTTTCTTTTACCTTCTGCAGGATAAAATTCAAACTCTGCTCCTTGATCTTTAAAAAGCCAATAAAAGTTAGCCCGACTTTACCTAGTGCGCTCATTTGCATTTATTGATCATTCCCTGTGTTAAGTTCATGATAATCAATAATAAACTACAGAAGTCTTTGAGATGAAAGGTTTCAGATAAGTGACCGTTAAAGTTACTTAAATTTTGTTTGTGGGGAATATAAAAGTATTACTATATTCCTACTTTCTTATTAAAAATTAATTACAATTACAAAAGTAACTTGGAAATGTATGACTGTAACTAGTCTATTTTGTGCCATCACTCAGGCTTGCTTTGGTGTATTGGGAAATGCCTCAGTTAGGAATACTTCTACAGCTTTTTTTTTGTTAGATGTAATTTACATTCTGAATGCATTCACTTTTAGTGTATTAAAACTTTTAATACTCTAGATCTATGATTCATTTTGATGAAGATTAGGTTGAGGTTTGGGGTTTTTTGGAATATGAATGTGCTGATGTTTCATTATCTTTTGTTCAAAGGACTACCGTTTAATTTTACTTAATGAAAACTACTTGTACCTTTGAAAAAAAACCAACCAAACATATTTGTGGGGCTCTTTCTAGTTTCTGTCTTCTGAATCATTGAACTAAATGTCTAGCTTTAAGCCAATCAGAGTTTGATTGCCATGCCCTTCCAGCACGTCTTTTTCAAAACTGTTTTGCCAACATTTTGCTTCTTTGTAATCAATTAAAATTCATCTTCTTGATTTCTATGAAACACTGGGATGTCATTTTTATTGGTATTGTGTTGAATCTACCCATAAATTTAGGCGGCATCTTGATAATATAAAGTTTTCTGATCTATTAACGTGTATACAAAACAAACTCCCTGACATCAAGTTTATGTAGAGCCAGAGCAATCCTACAGTACTGGGTCGAACTGCCCCCATGGGTTTTCAAGACTGTAACTCTTTATGGGAATGGAAACGTTCATCCTTTTCCTTCCAAGTGACTGCGGGCTTTGAAATACTGACCTTGTGGTTATCAGTCCAGTGAGTAGCCACTTCACCGAAATTCAAGTTTAATACACTTCACTATATAACATAGTATATATCTGCATTACTTAGGTCTTCTATGATTTCAGTATTTTATAGCGTTCAGCATCCAAATTTTGTATGCCTTTTGTTAGATTTTTATCTAAACATTTCAGTTTGGTACTATCATAAATCACAGTTTTGAGAGTATACTTTCTTATTGTTTATTGTGAATATGTAGAAATACAAATAGTTTTTATTGACTGTGTATCCTATAACCTTGCTAAATTCAATGATTAGTTTTACTCTTAAACATTTATGTAATTTTATCTATGGCATATTAAAAGCATAATCCTTTGGTATAAATGATTAGTTTCAAACTTTCTCTTACTGTTAAGTGAGATGAAGGGTTCCTATTTATTTTAATTTTAAAATTAGCAGCATAATTTCTGGATCCTATTAAATTATACAAAGGTAAGATTCTTAGGTCAACACTGTTAGCTATGGAGGATAGGGTTCAGAAGCGCTTCCAGCCTATGTCAGATCAGGAATAAGGAAATGGAGGTAGACCTCAGAAAAAGTAGGTCGTTAAATCACCTTAGGAATCATATCAGGCTATTATCTGATGTAGTTTTGGAAAACCTTGAAGCAACAGACATTATAAACAGAGAAAGGATTGAAGCTGTCAAAGATATCGTGTTGTTTGTGTTCACCGTTACTGCCTATGGAGGCAAACAAAATCCCAAACTCACTGCCAACTTGCTTCTAGTCCATCCTGATCCTGTGAGAACAGAGACTGTCTCCATGGAGCTCTGTGATTGGTGGCAGGAGCAGAAAGCAGCAGACAATGTATCCGAACTGCTCACTTTGCTGTTAGGAGCCCAATAGATAACCCACTGCTACTCCAGGGTTCAGGGAATAGATCACAAGACGGATTGCATTGAGCAAATCTGCTGCGACAGATTTCTTTAAAGCATTCAAGAGCAAACACATCACTTTGAAGTGCATCTGACTCAAGTGCTAGTGTTTTCAATCTCTCCATATGCACGGGAAAGTGGGACAGCAAGCGAGGAAGATCCGAGAAGAACTGATGCCTTTGAATTACAGTATGGATGAATAATATTAAATATACTATAAGCCTCCAGGAGAACAAGCAAACCCGTCTTAGAAATACAACTGGAACGCTCCTTACAAACCAGGGTTGCTGTGTCTTCTCGTAAGGGGCCCGCCATCCAGTCAGTCCCGATGCGCGAACACCGTAATGTACAGCAGAAGGAAGCCCTGCCAGATCCTGAGTCTCCTTTACATGCTCAAGACGATTATTGCGGCCACTGGGTCAACCCATCTTGTTAAGGGTCTTCCCCTTTTGCACGGCCCCTCTACTTTGTCAAAGATCTTCTTTCCCAGGGACTGCTTTCTTCTGATAACATGCCCAGAATACATGGGATGAAGTCTCACCAACCGCACTCCTCAGGAATGCTCTGGCTGTCTTTCTTCCAACACAGATCTATTTGTTTTTTCCCCAGTCCCTTTACTTTCAGTATTTTTTGCCTACACCATAATTCAAATGCATCAACTCCCCTGCGGTCTTATTTAGTCAATGGCCAACTTTCAGGTGTATACGCAGTGATTGAAAATGCCATCTTTGATTTTTTAACTCTTTAAAGAGGTCTTGTCAGCTGATTTACCCAATGTAATACATAATTTGGTCTCTTGAATGCTTCTTCCCTGAGCATTGATTGTCAATCTGAGCAATATGAAATCCTTGAGAACTTAGTCTTCCCTGTTTATCATGATGTTGCAGTTGTGAAGATTTTTGTTTGCCTGACATTAAGTCATGATCCTAATTGTTTTCATTTTTCTTTCATTGAGATATAATCCATATTGAAAGATGAAATCCCTGATCTTCATCAGCAGGTGCTTCACGTCTTCCTCACTTTTAGCAAGCAAAGTTGTGTCATCGGCATACCCCAGGTTCCCAGGTTGTTAATAACCTTACTCCAATCCTGATACCACATTCTCAAGTGGTCAAAAGAGTCTGGGATTTTTAAGATTTTTGGATCTGCTCCATGTTTTTCTCCCCACATATTAAGGGGTCATTTATTGTGGCACTGAATGAAATGGCCAGTAATGGTAGTTAAGTCCCATCTAGATATTCTGGTCTCAGGGTAGATGAAGCTATGGTTTGTGTAGGCTATTAATCTTGTAGACTAATTTCTTTAAAAAAATTTTTTTTAAATAAAGTTTTCAGACTTACTGAAAAGCTAAAAGAATTGCTCAGAGTTTCCATTTATTCATTAGCTTCTCTTATTTATTTTATGCACTTTTAAAGGGTATTGTTAGGAAGTAGACAGAAGTGTAAAAGCAAGTGAAAAGAACAGGATATAATTTAGGATGTAATACATAACACTATACACCTCCTTATTATTTTAGCAACTCTCATTTTCATGGAAATATGTGAACAATTTTTGTGTGGTAATTTTAAAGGTTTAAGTTAACTGGCTAGAAAATATTTCTTAGTAAAGAGTTTCCATCTCACAAAATATTAAGAAAATTATGATTGGCTCCAGGTATACCATTCCAATCCTTTCCTAATTTTTTAGAAGCCCTTGGTGGTACACAGAAGATATAAATATCTGCATTAGATTAATTCAGTTAAGCTTCTTTAGACTCAAGCAAGTTTTTAGCCAAGCAAATGAGAGAAAGTTGGGAAAATGCACTCCTTGAAGAAGTTGTGAGGTGCCAAAGAGATGAGATATCAGGGACGAGATATCAGGCTGCAAGAACTCAAAAGCACAACTTTGCGTGCTCACTTTCCTGATATGATCACTGAGGACAAATGTGTGCACAAGCAAATGTGGTGAAGAAAGCTGATGGTGCCCGGCTACCGAAAGATATAGCGTTTGGGGACTTAAAGCCTTCAGTAAACAAGCGGCCATTCAGCTCAGAAGCAATAAAACCCACACGGAAGAAGCACACCAGCCTGTGTGATCATGAGGTGGTGAAGGGATCCGGTGCCAGGCATCAATGAGCTAAAATTATATTATTATTAATGAGGGGAAGTACAGATTGGGGACCCAAAGCCCATCAATAGGTGAGGTGACATCCATTTGCAGAGGGGTTACAAGGAGGAGATGATTCAGTTAAGATACAGGGTAGGAGCTATGAAATATGCAACCTTCCTTTAGTTCCCATTGCTGCCTTCCACCCACTATCATGACCCCAATTCTACCACATAAATTCAGCTAGACCAGGAGATGTACAGTGAAGTTGGAAATATGGGAAACTTTGGATAGATGATCCATCAAGACTAGTAATAGGAGTGGTAATACCAGGAGGGTGGAGGGATGGAGGAATAGAAAGGGAGAACCAACTTCAGGGATCTACATGTAGCCTCCTTTCTGGGGCACGGACAACAGGGAAGTGAATGTGGGGACACATTGTACAGTGTACAGGATGAAGAAGTTGTGATTTGCTGTTTCGACACATGAACCCTCACATCTCAGTGGCTTATTAGGATAGAAGTTTTTGTTTTGCTCACCTCACAATTCAATGTCCAGGTTTCTAGCTGGTAGCTGACTTCTTCCAAATGGAAACTCATGGAATCAAGCTTAAGCCATTGGATGGTCTTTGAGTTGTATGCTTCTACAATAATAGATGGGACAAAGAAGAGAATTGCCATTCGTTGATGAGTCCCAGAAGGAAATGACATATATTGTTCTTTTGGTGCGGACTATTGACAAGCCCTGAACCCAGATGCAAAGGAACCTGTGGAGTTGTTCCCAGCCACACCTCTGTACTGTGGAGAGAAAGGGCATGGATATTTTTTTGAGGAAAACAACCATCTCACTGTATAAGGTTTCTTCTGTTTCTTTTAGATTTATATGCTCTGTTGACTCTGTGAGTGTGGTCATGTGTTAGATGCCATATTTTAAAGAATTCTTTGCATTTTAAAACTTTTCCCATTTCATATATGAAGTGGATTCTTATTGAAATAATGTTTATGAAGTACAAAATCTATGCTAATTATATATTTATTAGTATTTTATAGAGTAAATAATTGATTCTCAAAATATTATAATGAAGTAGCTGTAAATATAACTCAAGCTTATAACAAGTTATGGCCCAAGAAGGTTAAGAAACTTAATCTCACACACTTATGATTGGCATAACCTAGGTAGTAGAAACACCATATTCTCTAAAATGTTACACTGAGCAATTATTTATAATGCTGTTGGGTAAATGGGAATCATATGGTTATTTTATGTATAAGGACTGTGTGAAATAATGGATAGGAATTAGATCATAAAGTTATTTGAAAAAATGACATTTGTATGACATGAAAGTCTAATAGCATGAGTTTATGTAGGAAAAATTATGAAGGGCCGGTATCATCCAAACTTAATGATGACTGATGTTAAACTACCTCATGTTTGATAAAGTTATTGAATATGGGATAAATGGGAAAATCTCTCACTGCTTGGTTCAGCAAGGCAATGTTTCCTCAAGAACTTTGCCAAGATCAGGCTACAGATTTTTAGTAATTTTTTTCCTCCTCAGTAGTTAGTTTTCTCACTTTTTATTGTGAACTAAGTGAGGGTTTACAGAGTAAATCGTTTTTGTGTTCAAATTTTAAATGTGAAAAAACTATTTTCATGTTTGACTCTGCATCAACATGTTCCTTTTTATTCATTATAATTTTATGTTTCCTATGTGTCCCATATATTCCACAAGGACATCTAGTAAACATTCATTGACCGTTATCTTTTAAGTGAGTCTTCATAATATAATGATGAGGATTCTTAAAAGTGCTCATACTTAAGAGTCAAGAAAATCAGTAAGAAGTTGGTTTAAATCCAAGAACACAAAAAGCCCTTTGTCTTACTTTAGGAAAAATGTGATATGCATATGTTGACAGGACAATATTTAGACAGTCAAACATTGGTTTATATGTCAAAGTTTGTGCTATTTCTCTACCTTCACTCTTAAACTCTTTTTTGTACCCCTATGGAAGCAGACAGCATCACATTTTAATTTTGCTATCCTCTTTGGCTTTGCTTGCACATGAAAGTATTGCCAACTTTGAAATTCCTCCTAGTGAGAAAAATATATCCTGGTTTTGGCCCTGAATATCTGATTACTCTAAAAACAACAGCAGCACCAAAACTTTTCCAGAATGCAACAAATATAACTGAGTAATAAGAGAGAGAGAGAAAGGAATAAGTTATACCACAAAACTCTTACATTAAAAATACATCTGATTATAAGTGAGGATATTAAACTCTTGCTGGATTAGTCTTGCAAAAAACCCTTTTTTGTTTTGTTTTCTAAGTTGATTTCATTATTCTGTGGCACAACTTTGAGCATATTTAGATTGCTTATATCTAAAAAAGAATTATGGGCATATTCCCCCTATGAGACACCATTAATAAGGTATCCCATATAATTAGAAAAAACAGCACTGCACAGATGAGAGAAGAAAATGTGTTTTGGCAGACACAAATTGTGGTGCATATAAGTATATCTTTAGGTCCAGGGAACATTTGATAATTGAGTGCAATTAACTCTAAAATAAATCTTGATTCTTCTTTGGAAGCCTATACAGAATTGTATCTGCAAACGCAAAAGAACTTGAAAAGTAACGTGACAGGTAGACAACAAATCTGCAGAAATTCTATAGAGATAAAACCATGTAGATGAAAATAATATCCACATTTAAACAAAATTATGCCTTTGAGAGGGGAAGAATTTTTCTCAGTTGACAGGGTGAATTGTCTGTCTTTTGATGTAGTAAAAGAAAATAACCAAAAGCTTGATTTTCTTGTGGATATTATTAATTTTTTATGTATGTGTAGCAGAGGTACTGTTTTTCACTTTCTCCAGATAAAAAGAATGTGTTTTATTTTCTTGATAAGGAATAGTTGTCTCCCCAGGGTGTGCAGTTGACCTTCAAGGGAGTGATAACCATTGCAGGGGACAAGGGCATGTGATAGTATCAAGGATAATTGTTTTATGGTAAATCTTTCCCTGAAGGTTATGGATCCTTTGTGAAACGTGAAATGAGATTTCCTTAAAACCTGATTGTTTGTTTATTTATTTCTGTGTTCTGAGTTTTTCTGCTTTAACAGTACATTATAAACTGGCATGTACCCTGCAAAGAGTAATGTTTTAGGAAAGCAGCTTCACTACTAGATATTGATTCTGGCCTCATTATTTTTTCCCTTTTCATTTTCTTTTCCTATCCATAATCTCAAACACAAATGCCCTCACTGTGACAGACTGCGAGAGGATAGCTTCAAAACTATCCTCCTGTAGCTATAGAGAATTATGACTGACACTCTTCTTGGACAGTTCACATAGGAAGTAGCGATGCACTTAGGCTGGGGAATGAATATAGTGCCCCTTAAAAATAAAATCCCATTTTTTAAAAAGGATTTTTTTCTAGGTAGAATACAACCCATTTAAAAATCAAAGTTACTGTTTAGAATAACACCACATGCAAAAGGCATTATTTAGAATGATGCAAAATGTCAGTGGATCTTCAGAGCTTGAAACTAAACACTTTCATGGCATCTGACAGATTCAACACTGACTCTCAATTACCCACCCATGGTGAGGAGAGACAGCAAAAACACAGACAATTGTGTGTACAGACATTAAAAATCTCTTAAGCATTTATTACAGTTCCCACCTCCCACCCCACCCCCCACCGCTTTCAAACTCCTCTCCCCTCCAAAGATCCTAAGAAGGAACCCATCTTCATGATCTGTACTTTCCTTTAATTTCCTTACCACCTTTTTGATAAGGATGATAGAAACTATTTACATAAAGGGCTTTAGGTAAAAGGTAAACATAAAACTGAAGAGTTACACACATTCTGAACTAGTCCTTGTTCTGTATTCTTGAGAACAGAATTTCCATTATCTTCACAGGATCATGTCAAACCTTCATCTGTTGAAAGACCCACACGTTGAAGAAAGACATTTACAATAAGGAATACATTGATAGTTTCTTGTCCTTTCCCCTAAGAAGCATACGCACATGGTGTACACAACAGTCTACTAGACTCATTCAAAAGGTATGAAGCTCTGCGCTTCCTTTCAAGAAACATAGAACTTGTTGTTAAAAAACAGACAACAACAAAATGCATGAATAAACAGTATGTGACTAGGGCTATAGAAGTCACATAATGGTAGCTTTCCTACAAAGAATCATAAGAAAGATAATTACGATGGACTAGAGGGATTAAGGAACATTTTATTTGGGCGTTAGTGTTTTCTTTTTTTGTTTTCTGGACCTTGGGCAACATGAAGAATTAAAATTGGGAAAGGACTTAGGGAGGAAAAGTAAAGGAAGGAATATCCCCGAACTTGTTCGGATTAATTAGATAGATCGGTTTCTAGGGTCACTTGTACAGAAGAGAGGAGGGATGCAATCACGGGGAAGTCAGTGGAGCCAGGCTACAGAATATTTCAAACGATAGCATAGAGTTCAGATGTGTTGTGAGAGGGCATGGAAACACTTGAAGGGTTTCAAGCATGAAAGTGGTACTTAATGCAGCATTTCAGCCCAATTCATCTGATGATGGTACGGACACTAGAAGGACATCCTGAAAGCATCCCTGTGATGCATGATCAAGGGTTAGAAGGAGAGGATTTCTTTTTTTTAAATCATTTTATTGGGGCTCATACAACTCTTATCATGATTAGTACATCAATTATATCCAGTCCACATTTGCAAATTTGTTGCCATCATCATTCTCAAAACATTCTCCTTCCACTCAGGCCCCCAGCATCAGTTTCCCATATTTCCCCTCCATCTCCCACCCCCTATGAATTCTTAATAATTTACAAATTATTATTTTGTCATAGCATACACTGTCCAATGTGTCCCTTCACTCCCTTCCCTGTTCTGTACCCCAGGGAGGTTATATGTAGATCCTTGCAACTGGTTCCCCCTTTCTTTTCCACCTTCCCTCTCTCCTCGTGGTATCACCACTCTCACCACTGGTCCTGTAAAGATCTTTTGTTCTGAATTCCCCATGTTTCTGGATCTTGTACCATCTACATCCCCTGGTCTAGCTGGATCTGTAAGGTAGAATTGGGCTCATGATAGTGGGTTGGATGAAGCATTTAAGAACTAGAGGAAAGTTGCATAGTTCATTGTTGTTACACTGTACCTTGTCTGGCTCATCTCCTCCCTGCGACCCTTCTGTAAGGGGTTGTTGCTTCACCTACAAATGGGCTTTGGGTTCCCAATCTGTACTCCCCCTCATTTATAATGATATAATTTTTAGTTCTTTGATGCTTGATACCTGATCCCTTCGACATCTCATGGTCACACAAGCTGGTGTCTTCTTTTATGTGGGCATTTTTGTTTCTGAGCTAGATGGCCACTTGTTTACTTTCAATCATTTAAGACCCCAGACACTACATCTTTTGATAGCCGGGCACTATCAGTTTTCTTCACCACTTTAGCTTATGCACACATTTGTCTTCAGTGATCCTGTCGAGAAGGTGAGCATCATGGAATGCCAATTTAATAGAACAAAGTGTTCTTGCATTAGTGAAGTACTTGAGTGACGGTCCAATGCCCATCTGATGTCAATACTAATCCTTTAAGTATATGCACGTAGATCTATTTCCCCATCATCATCATATATAAATATATTCATCTCTCTACATGCCTGTATTTAGACCTCTATATATGCCCTTCACCCTCCTGTTCTTTGCTCTATTTCTTTTTACTTTCCTCTTGTCCCACTTTCATGTCAGCCTTCATTTGGGTTTCAGCAATTTCTCTTTGCTGTATTACTCTCAATCAATGCCTACCAAGCCTCTCACACCCAGCTTGTCACTGATTTTGAACCACTTGTTCCATTGTCCCTGGGTTGGTCAGCTTCACCACCTTTTGCCCTCCTCCCCATCTCCCATGCCCCCTACTCCCCAGAGCCTTCTTATTGGAGATACACATACACTTGAGATAGAGTAGATGTAGAGTGATCCTTAGAGTTGGAGTGGGAGAATTGAAGGCATTTCCAAGATGCACTAGTCATATGTATTTGAATATGTAAAGCAAACTGATAAGTAGAAAAACTAGTGTTTGAATAGCGATGTTGGGGAAATATATTACAGTGCTTAGCTCACCTTCTTAGGGACCCTCACCTTCACCTCCCCAACATGATCACAGAGCTGATTGACAGCATCCTTATTTTTTGCTCTATGAGCTTCATTACAGCCACAATGGGGATGCATACCAGAGTCTGATACAAGCAGAGTCAGAACCTTGCCCGGGAATTTTGTGTCAGAAATGAGAGGCTTCACTCTAGGCCCTCTTGAAGGGAGGAGGCATAAATTCTCTGTCCATTTCTGTTTCCCATTGTGTTCTTAAATAATAGGAAAAAACAAAAAAGCAACCCTGTGAATTCAGGTTGCTGTGAGTGTGTGCAAAGTAAGCAAAACAATGGGGAGGAGGAAGAGTTGATTGGTGTGTGTTAACTAAAGATGCTAGTTACTGAAATATTGACCAACAGCCCTGGTTTGTAGCAACTTCTGTAGAAAGAAGCGGGCACAGTGGGTAGTGGGGGCTAGAGAAGGTACTTGTTACGCAGTGTTCTGTGTAAGAAACAGAAATTACTCAGAATATTTCCAGTAGAAACCAACTATACATTGTGAATTTGTTCCTTCTAGCATCTGCTAGATTGATGGAGGTGGTGGAAGCCAAAGGGTGTACCTCTCTGTAATGGAGGCTCTGCAAACACTTATTTCCTGCCTTCCTTTCTAGCAGCATTGTAACAAGAAGATGGCTTCCACCTCTTTTCCTGCCTTCTGAATCTCTCAACATTAGATCCCATTGGCAGAACCTGTTTGCAGAAAAGGTATCCTTGGGGACTTGGAATTGTAATGTTTTCACTTTACATATTCATGATGACAGAGGACACATCAATGACGGAGGGATGGCTCCTCTAAAACAAGCAAGCCAGCAAATCAACAAATATATATCCAAGACCAAGGTCAAGCAGTAAATCAATAAACCCAGACAGCAACCTGGTATAATACCATAGATGGAATTGTGCTGCCTCAAAAAGTATATTGAAAACAGAAAACCAGGTACTTGTGTACATCAGCTCATTTGGAAATGGGATCTTTGAAGGTGATATCAGTTACCATGAGATTGTACCGGATTGTCCTAATCCAATCACAGTGGTGTCCTTATCAAAATGGCGAAGAGACTCGGAGGCAGAAAAGAACTCTTAGGCAAAGGTGCATCTACACACTGGTGAATCTGTGGGGTCACCAGAAAGGTGAGGAAAGATACTCCCTTAAGAGCCTTGGACAAGAACACAGCTCTGCCGAATCCAGAATATTGGACTGCTGACATTGAGAACTGATGTCTGAGCGAGCCCTTACCCCAGGACTCGTTGCTGTTGCTCCCCTACTGCTGTGGTGGCTGGCAACCTGGACTGACTCCAAGGATTTCGTGACTTTCTAGAGAAATCTTGTGATTCTGGGACTACGTTTTGGAAAGCTGTGGTTGACCAGAGGGTCAGGTAATTTGTGGAGGCTGGTTGATGGTACAGCTGGCTTCAATGATGGTCACTCAATCTTCCCCTTCTGTGAACTCATGCTGGTTATGTGAGAAAATAATGAACTATTAGCCACAGTGTTCTACTCTCCTAAAGATGTATGGTTTCAGAAACCCGTAAGGACAGATTGGCTCTGTGTAAATCAATGCGATGAAAGTGAGTTTGGCTGGGTTTTGAGTTTTGTCTTTCGATACCTAGCCTTCCCTGAGCTTGTCACTTGTTTGTATTGCTGGGTATTTGATGTCTGATGTTTTCAGACATCATTAATTAATGATTTTGATGTTAGATTAATGACATTGCCTGGGGTTGTATCTGGTTGTCAAGGCTCGCATTAAGTAGAGCTTAAGTGGGAATAGAGACTGGGGAACAAATTGCTTTATGATTTTTTTTCCTCTGTCAAAATTTTAAAGTACTCTTCAAATGCCTACTCTGTGTAACCTTTTTTTCTTCTTGATTTATTCCTTTTTGGTGGTTAAGAAAATGGCAAATAGCGATTTTGTCCTAAGTTGGATCATATAAGGAAATGTCAATTGGAATGTACAGGTTGTGTACAACATTGACAATTTTGAAAAAAATTAAAAGTTACCCCGTTGTGGTGCTTTGCCATTGATCACATTGTAAGTCGGCCAGAATGGTGAGGTCGTGGGTCTTTGTTGATAGGGGCATGTGGCAGTCACCCAGGATCTCCGTTTAAGATCCGGGAATACAATTTTTATGGTTAGTGGTTCTCCAAATTTCCTACTTTGGAGACTAGCTGTAAAAGAGAAATAACCTAATCTATCAGTGTTCTTTCGATGTCCTCTTGGGGCATTGCTCTCAATAGCATGTTCTTTCTCTTCTACCAAGCCAAATGTTCAGAAAAGTGCTTGTTCCCAGATCATAGCTTGAGAATTGCTGCTCTAGGAAGAACTTGCCTTTTCCCCAGTAACTTTTAGTGAGACAGAATGCCTGACAATTTTTAGTATCCAAGTGCTGTAAATTCTGTAAATTCAGCACGTTTAATCTAAATTACTCACTGATCTTGTTTTCAATGCCAGCTCCGCACACCACCAAACTCACAAATCATATGAGGTAAAAAAGAAATAGATATTCACATGACAGAACATTATTACCATAGTAATTTACTGTATAGCATTGGGAGATTTTGAGTTGTCTTTTCTCAGAAATATAACCTGAACATAATACATTTTCATTTCTCTTTGTTCTCTTTTTTGTTGGCTACTATCTTCTGCTGTGATTCATATTATTTCCCAAATGAAGTTTGTAATGGGAAAACGAATGGCCTTGTATTATAAAAAAAGCAAAATAACAACTTTCTTTCTGTTCTCTGCAATCAAAAACAATGTCAAAGATGTCTCAAGATCACAGTAACAAATATAAATGAATTGTTAAAAGTGTTAAAACTCATTATTATCTTAGAAAGAAAAGATAAAAATGAATATGTTTTCAATTATCTGTTAGTCCCTTTTTCAATAGATAGGAAGAAAGGGAGGATTATGAACAGCTTTAAATCCTTTGGGCAAACTTAAACTATGTATTGTAATTACACCAGATATTTTAACAGTTTTTGTCTGGCCTTTCTTCATTGATTATAGCATTAGTTCTTTTTAGTTCAAGTCCTACCTGTCCTCTAGTTAGTCAATTAGAATGAATAGAAAAGTATTGGAAAATGCAGTTTCAAGTATACAAATGCATGTGAATACACTTTTGAAGAGTAGACATAACACATAATTATTCTTCCTGGAGTACTCCCATCTTGATTTTATTCCTTAGTAAAGATCAGGGAATTATGAAAACTCAAAGGAGGAGAAGGAATTTTTGAGACCTGATAAGAAGGAATACAATGATAGTCAAATAGAGTTGTTATGAAAGTTAATTTGATTCACTATGTTTTGGGAAAGTGAAGGAATGTGTGAGACCCTTTGGCTTTGGGGTATGCTTGATAGGAACATAAATGTAGGATGAAATAATTGTAAGATAAAGAAAAAGTTAAGACACTTCATTTCTTCTAAAAGATAAGAATTTATCTTAAGACATATGTCAAAAGAGTAATTTACTTACAGGGTAATTTTAAAAAGTGAAGACATTTTGCTTTTGCTTCACAAGTACGAGACATATACAGTTTATGATCTGAGGCAGGGAAACGAATTTTCAGGACATGTCAGAGTCCGTCATGAATTCTAAAAATCATTCATTTTCAATAGAAGTGTTACTATGCAGGCAAGGAAAGGGAGAAGATTTATAAAACATTCATCAAAGCAAAAAAATCAGTGCCTTGGCTTGAAGAGATGAAAACAGCCTATTTGAAAGAGAAGAAGCTCAAATTGATTTTCATGTATTCACTTTTCTGCAAAAGATACTAATGGTGGTTGACCACGTGGCAGATACAAGGCATTGATATTATTCTGCTTTCTGTTCCCCCTCCTTGCCCAACACGCAAAGACTGAAATTCAAACACTGTGAATATTATCTGTCTTGGCTCTGCATGCTCTACTAGTTTCTGATGACATAGGAAGGTCCGCTATAGACCATTATAATTTCCTTCAGACTCATGCTAATGAGGAAAGGACACTATCATTTAGGTTAAAATGCAGAGTGCACTAGAGCACAGACAGTGCCTGTCTACTGAGAGTACTGTTGCTGATCTATATTGAACATTGAACATATTTAATGCAGAAACACTGATCACTACACAAATATTTAACAGGAGTGCCTCTTTCGCTCAAATTTGTTCCAGTCTAGGCGTCCACATCTTTATATTTTGCTGCTATTGCCATGATGCTTACTTTCCTTCTTTTGACATCACTGTTGTTTTGTGTTGTTAGGCTTTTTCTTTCGAGTTGGTTCCAACTCATGCTCAACAAAGCAACACTGCCAGGTTCTGTGCCATTCCCCAGCTGTTCCTATGCTAACGCCCACTGTCGCCATCCATCTGATGGAGGACCTTGCTCTTTTTCGCTGGCTCTCTACTGGACTAAGCATGATGTCCTTCTCCAGGGAATGGTCTTTCCTGACTTGTTCATGGTACATGAGATGAAGTCTCACCTTACTTGACTCTAAGGAGCTTCAAGAAAGATTGTTTTGTTCGTTTGACAGTCTATGATATTTTCAATATTCGTCGCCAGCACCAGAGTTCAAATGCATCAATTCTTCTATTGTCTTTCTTATTTAATACCCAGCTTTCACATGCACATAAAATAATCGAAACTGCTATGACTTGGGTTAGCTAAACTTTAGTCATCAAAGTGATGTCTTTGCCCTTTTGTGTTATTTGACCTCTTGACTGCTGCTTCCAATGAGGATTAGTTGTGGATCCAAGCAAGATGAAATTCTTGGCTACTTTGATCTTTTCTCCATTTACCATGGTGTTACCTACTGTCCAGTTGTGTGGATTTTGATCTTCTAATATTGAGTTGTCATCCTTACCAAAGGCTGCAATCTTAGATTTTCATCAACTGCTTCAAGCCCACCTCACTTTCAGCAAGCAAGGCTGTGTCATCTGCACATCACAGGTTGTTAGTTAGTCTTCCTCCAAGTCTCATGCTGCATTCTTCTTCGTACAATCAAGCTTCTCTATTTGCTGACCTGCGCCGTGAGTCAGCAGGAAGGGAGGATGCAGCACTGATGTATACACATGGAATCTTCATGATTTGGAGTTGATTTGATGGTAACAAGATTTATTTCTAGCTTATACTCTTTGAAATTACCAGGGCTGCTGAAAAATAGCAGGCGGGGAGGTTGGGGTTGGGAATCAGGAATTTTTTTTATGTGCCACAACATGTTTTTATTTAAAGAAAATTCCACCTGAAAGCTTTTGCATTTCAGACATTGTAATTGGTAGCAAAAAAGTTACATTATGTAACAGATTAGCTCCAAAGAAGAAAATTCCTTAGGGGTTCTTGACTTCTTCAGAATCATGTCTTATCAGTAGAAAAGAAAGGCCTGGTCAACTAATTGATGGAGAAATCCAGATAGGTCACATGAGGGAACTAACAAAACCCACACGTCTACAGTCAAAATCATCAGGGCCCTGTGGTAGTTAGAGATTATGCCAAGTGGACAATCTTGGCTAGGGGTGGAGTCAAACCAGTCAATCAAGTCACAGTCTGATGACACTTTGATGTCATAGGCCTTTGGATAAGAGCAAGATGAACATAGATAATCTCTTTCTCTCTGCCTCTTGACCAACCTTGCTGGGACTCTGCCACTGACCCCCAGAGCTGTCGGCATCCCACCATGTTTCCATCAACCTTGGATCTATGCCATTCTGCACCCTTCCACCTGTGATCTTCCTGTATTCTGCATTACCTTTCTGCACCATTCCCTGAAGCTCGATGAGTCTGCAGAGCAATTTATGGACTGGCATTGGACTTACGGACTTGAGTTGTACTGGCCTGGAATGCCTTCTTGATATATAATTGCATCTTGATATAAAGCTCTTTCTCATACATAGATGAATGTCACTAGACAACCTGGCCTAACACAGTCTCCAACTCTCCCCAGAAGTTTCCCTATATACTGTAATCTCATGTAAGAGGTGGTCAAGAACTTGTAACGATTGCCCTCATTTGCACATAAAGAAGAAATGTCATTAAATTGTTTTTCCTTATCCATGAATCATTCTTCCAGAGCCCTGTAGCCCACTTCAGAGCTGTCCTAATCTATCTCCCACTAGTATTTTCTAGAGGTGACTCCTCATCTCTTCAGTCACCCAAGGAGCTAGATCTTTCAGAAGAAAAAGGTCAACTTTAAGATCATGTCTAAGTCTCACACTTTTGATGTCCCCAAACATCATACTGTTCTAACTTCTTACTACAGAGCTGAAGGAAATTTCCACTTGGAATTCATTGACTCTGTCTATCAGTCCAGTCAAGGGCCTTGCATTGAGCACTCCATTAACAGGCTGGGGTATATGTCTCTTGTTGATGTGTCTTCCAGTATCTGGAGCAGTTCCACATCTGGTTCCTGACACATAGCCATCAGCTCATCCCAAGTGATGATGCTTTTCTGAACCATAGCAATTTTACTTTTCCTGAGTTGCTGGGAAAGACTTTGGCTTTATTTCTTGTGTTCCTATAACTGCTGTTTCTTAAAGACAACTGGATGACATTTTTGATAGACATCTAAGACCTGCTGTATCTGCATAGTCACATAACATTCCAGTCTCTGCTTATGGACCAGCCTTTATCGGGATTTTTCTGATTCTCTTTGATTTTTTCACATGAGCATCTCACTGGTATAACTAAGTGGAACAGTGATGGTGAGTCTCATGCTCCGGAGAGTTATTGCAAAGCAAACAGAGCGGAGTCGGACACTCTTCACAGCCACTCTTCTTTGTCTTCTTGTATGCACCACACATCTGTTCCTTTACTGCTCAGGGACTGCCCAAGACTACCTTGGCTGACAAAGGTAACCAGGTTCTTCAAGAGAATGTTCCTTTTGAACACTATCTGCTCTGGTTTTCCTGCACATGGGAAAACAGGCAGTTGGAGTTCCTTCCCAGGAAAGGTATACATGGGGCTTACAGATGCTCTGACCACAGCCTGTGGTGATGGGGTCTGGAGAATAGTTCAAAGAGAAGAATCAGATGAGCACCTTCTGGAATGCCAAGGATATCACCAGTGCTTGTTGTAAAAGTAGAGCTATTTGGGAGGGGGGGGGTCATTTCAAAGATCACATTATCTGCATGCGGCAGCATTAACTTTTAGAGAACTTGTCAGGCAGAAAAACTATAAAGGCACTATGTTCCAGAAGAAAAGAGAACATTTCTTATAACCCATTTTCTTTATGAATCCCAGGTGGCACCGTGGGTCAGGCACTGGGCTGCTAACTGCATGGTGGGAGTTCAAAGCCACCAGCAACCCAGAAAGGTTGTGTACATGCAGGACAATGGACAGGCTCAGAAGCACTCTATAGGAGCGCTGTGAATCAGAATCGAGTTGACTGCCATGGTTGATTTTCTATCCATTGCCAGTCTATTTTCTACCTCTTAGCATTCTCTGAAACTTTGAAAAGGACTCTTCCTGCATGCTTACTCCCCCTCTCCTTAGATTAGAGTCTGAGGAGGAAGTGGGCCAGGATGTATACTTTCTGTTCTCCATGTGCTTTCTGCCTCAGAATTCATTCATTAATTTTTTTGAAGGCACTAGAAATAAAATCTCCAATCCATCTGTCCCCTTGCTTTCATTTATTTTAGCATCATTTATTCATTTAAAGGGTTAATTTTTTTGAGCTGGGCATTCATTAGAATATTTTTATCACTGGGCACATGTAATGTGAATCATACAATGTTTAACACAGAGCTTGGTCATCATTTGGGGCCTGATGATAGTTACAGTCCATCAGTGTATTAGATAACACAGCCATTGCCGATTATGCTTTTGACTTCCATACAAAAAGGTATATTGCCATTTGAACCCTAAATGGTAGTTATGGTCTTGTCTTTAGAGCGGAAAATGGGATGGCTCAAATAAATCAGTTTAGTTCTATTTGTTTTATGAGCTGTACAGCAGTTGAAGCCCAAGTTTAATGACTTATTTCATCTTTTTCCCCATACATCTTTACTGTAAAGTGCAGACATCCAGAGTTATGATGATGGGTTATCAGGAAAAAAGGAGGGGACAGGGTCTACTATTCTTGAAATATTACTCTTCTTTCTAGCCATAGGAATGCACAACCATTGTGAATTTAACTATTTTGATGGATACTCTATATTAAAGGTGCTTGCATATGCTTTAGGTCTAATCACAAATGAAAAAAAATGAAAGCATTGAGGTAAGAAGCTCTAATTTTGCTTATTGTATTCTAATTCTACTATTACATGTTTAGACTCAAATTCTCCTTTTTTATTTTGGGTTAATAGGTTGACTTGATTGTGGAAAATTTTTTTCCAAGTGATGTATGATTTGATTTTTGGAAATAACCCTTTAATTTCATAATACTTCCAAGAGTCACAGAAACGTTGCAAAGATAGTGCAGAGAATTTCAGAATATCTTTCATTGAGATCCATTACTATTAACTAAACTTTATGCTTTCCTCATACTTCTTTGGCTTCTTCTTTAAGCCCCCCCCCCTTTTTCCTGAGGTAGTACCCTGTCCCAAATAGCACACTGCCTCCAGTCATCATGTTTCCACAGTCTGCTTTGGCCTATGATAGTGTCTCAGGTTTTCCTTGTTTTCAATGACTGTGGCAGTTTTGAAGGGTACTAGTCAGGTAGTTTGTAGAATGTCCTTCAATTGGAATTTATCTGAGGTTTTCCTCTTGACAAGACTGTGGTTGTGAGTTTGGGGGAGAAAGACCACAGAAGTGGAGTGTCCTCATCATATCATAATGGCACATGCTATCAACGTAGGCTATCACTGATGATGTTAAACTTGAACACTGGTCAAGGTAATGTTTACCAGACTTTACTGTTGAAACATTACTTGTTTGCTCCTTTTTGTACCCTTTGGAAACAAGCTGTAATCATAGCTTACTCTCAAGGGATGGGGAAGTGAGTTAAACTTCTCATCCTATGTGGAGATGGATAGAAATCTTCTATCAGGAGGCTGTATTTTTCCTTATTTATTTTTATAGTTTGACATATAATCCTTCTACACATCAATTTCTTTTCCCTTCTAAAATACAATCTGATAGAAAAGCCATGCATATAATAAGTTACGGGACTTCATTGTACCTAAGATAGCAGCAGTGGTAAGACCTATCCTAATTTTTGAAATGTACAAATGTTTGGAAATGTTCATGTTGAAAATGGATGCTGTGGAGAGAAAGATGCCCTTGGTTCCTGGGGAATATCTTACCATTTACAATGTATAACACTGTACATTCATGATGTGTTTAAGTGTGTAGGTATAGATGCAATATGAGTGAAGCATTCACATTCTTTACAAAGCAACTAGTTTGATGCTTTCACTGCAAGTAGTCGGCTGTTTGTTAGATAGGAAATAGGAAAATCGAATTGAAAAAGGAAAGAAAACAAGAAATTAATTGATGCTGCACACTATATGGTTGCAATTCATAGAGACGACAGAACAAAGCCCCATCCAGTCCTAATCGGTCCCCACCAGTGTTCTTCTGTCTGAGCCTCTGGCTGCAGTCACTGTGCCAGTCCCTCTTGTGCACGGCTTGCTTCTTTTTCACTGCTTCTCTGCTTCACCAAACATGAGGTCCTTTCCCCATATAATATGGAGTATGCATTCTCCTGATCCAGAGGATACTTTCATAAATGCTCTCAGCAACTCTTTATCCACTGCAGGGAAGAAATGAAATCTTGGCGGCAATAATTTAAGATAATTTTTTTTCACAAGGCTAGAAACATCTTCCCAAATGAAATAACTTGCAAATTCCTTACATGCATAATTGAATAAAGTGTATAGTTTTTAGGGAGACTCTTGTGACTCCATAAATTGGGATTTGCACAAACTATATTGAATTATATCTTATTCATAAGATTAGAAGGGTGCATAGGTGTTGTCTTTTTGCTGTACAGTGTGAACAATTCTGTTAGTTATTCCATCTTTCTTAGGTTGAATTTATTTTATTGTACATGGATTCCATTTTTAAAGAATTGTAGAATCATAAACTGTAGAGTTGAACCTCTTTAGAATTGATCTACTTTAGCCCTCATTTCCTAAGACACATACAAGCCTCGACCCATGTCATCAGCTAGCAAGAGCAGAGCGAGACTGGAATATGGACTTCTGCCTGTGAAGTCAATGCTCTTCCCACCATACTGCATCACTTCATTCTTTTTTCACTCTAAAATCTCGCTGTGAATCAGCATCCCATTGTTTTGAAATATAGTTTTATCCTGTGAGGAAAACGACATTGCTTTAGTTCATTTTTCTATTTGATTTTGGCCCAGGATTTTCAATAGAGCCACAGAAAATTACCCCTTGCAACTTGTTTTCAGGATTGTTATCATCATGGATGAAGCCGTCTTAGCTGTGAATGGAATTCACTTATATATGTGTTTCTTAAACAGCCAAGGGAATTCTGATTTGTCTGCAGTCTATGGAAGGCATTGGTATATGTTTAGAAAAAATCTCTTCGGATCAAGTCTAAAAATACTGTATTATTAATGAACCTTGAAATTAAAGGAGCAATAACTTGGAAAAGTTTGAAAAAGAACTTTGAGAGAATCTATCCATCTTTAAAGCAGTGATTCTGCCTGACAAAGAAACAGACACAATCTTTCTCTATCTAGATACTATTACTTCTGAGTCATTGTGTATTTTATTTATGGTGTTCTTATTCAGAAGAAATTATTCCTCTTCATGTAGCAGTTTCATAAAAATAAAAAGAAACTGGTCAAAAATAAGAGAGTCTGATATTTAGGGTCTACACCTGCCTGCCATGATTTTTAGCCACATTGCAAAGAGATCCCCAAACTCACTGCTGTCCAATCAATCCTCTTAGTGGCCCTCAAGGACAGAGTAGAACTACTCCCTTGGGTTTACAAGACTGTAAATCTCTGCAGGTGCAGACAGCCTCCTTGCTCCCCCATGGATTGTCTGGTGCCTGGTGGGTTTGGACTGCTGACACTGTGGTTAGCAGCTCAAGGCAGAGCCCACCTTGTCACCAGGGGTCCTTTGCCAAGACGTAGTACCATATTGCTGTAGGAATCATCATGTTTGCACTCACAAATTAAAATGTCCTAATGTCAAGTAGCGGGAACATCGCATGTTACTGTGTGCATGTGCACTGGACAGTCCGTGCACCTTCTTCCCCACAAGGCCTTGGGATTTCGCAATGTTTTCTCCCACCTCCTCCTGCTTTAATAGTCTTTTTGTTTATAGAAGACTGCTGAATTTATTAATGAAGTATCACTTTGCTGTTATGTTTTCTCTGTTCCAAATGGAGGCTTCATTTAGCTTGACAAAAATTGAATTTCACAGAGTGAAGTTTGTTTTCCATACTGGAAATCCCTTTGGGCAACACCCTTGTCTACCTCAATCCTGTCGAATATTTGACTGTGCATTTTTAGCGTCTGCCCTGATGAAATTTGCCATAAATTAGGTACTTTGGTAGGTTAGGAACTACATGGCTCTGTTAGTCCAGATATACTAGAGGAACAAATTTCAGAGACACAGATATAGACATAAGGAAAGGGTTTATATACAAAAGACACTAAGAAGGCATCCCAATCCAGTCCAGTGCAAAGTCATAAGTCCAATATTAACCCATATGCCCAAAGTCAGTCTATAAAGTCTGCTTCTGACTCAGGAAGTCACAGGTCAATGGGTGCAGAATTCTGGCGCTGGCAGGAGTCTCCCCATGGCTCCTCGCTTCCAGGGTTCAGGTCCATCACAGCATGCCACTCCAGCTTCAGAGGTCTGTCTTCATCAGGGCAAGGCCGTGTGGTCTCTCCGCTGGCTCCTCCATCTTCTCGGAGGCTGCATCTTGTCTCTTTCGTGATTAATTGTCTCTGAAACTAACTCCCAACAACTGGGGAAGATAGCTTCTCATCTTCACTAGGGGAATACCACGAGATTTCTCAGGAGTCTCAGGTGAAAGTCATGACCACATAGGGGCCTCATCGGCTACTCAATGGCTTTCTCCTGATTAACAGGCCAGACTCCACCCCTACATTTCAATTATAAAATTAACATAAGCACATGACTGCCACAATGACAAATCTGACCACTTGGAGTTGAGGCTGCCTGATCGCCACTCTATGGTAGAGAACAGATAGATTCCGTAGGATTTCCAAGGCTGTAGATCTTTACAGAAGCGGACTGCCTCACCATTCTCTCCTTGAGTAGGTTCATATCTTGGCACCAGGGTCCCATGACTATGTGGTATTTATTTTGTTCTCTAATGCTTATTCAAGGTCTGGTTAATAAAATTCCAAATACAACCTGTACTTCTCCTGTATTGTAACCCCTAGAGGTACAATAAAGTTGCCACATTAATAATGCACATATATTTGTATGGCTATTCAGAATTGTAGGGCTTCCAGTGTCTTTCATTAAGTCTCTTTATGTTTCAGAGGAGCTGTGGTGGCACAAAGGGTTGTGCATTGGACTGGTAAGTGCAAGGTTAGTGGTTCAAGTCCACCAGCTGCTTGGAGGGAGAAACACTCTCCTAAAGATTTACAGTTTTTGGCAACTCTAAGCAATTGTTGTACTCTATCTGATAGCATCATCAGATAGCCATTATATCACCAAGCCATTTATCTCTCCGCCCTTCAGTTAATCCCATGTGTGTTTATTGGTCAGATTGACACAATAAACCTTAACCATCTCAAACATAGAAACAATTGAAAATCTTTTTATAACTCTTTGTTTGATGTTACACTCTGTACATAGTAATTAACTCATGTTTAACTGTGATATCTTGGCAATTATTAAATACTTTTGGTGATCCTATTATAGTAATTTATGCATAAACTTTTATAATATAACACATTTCTAACAATTCTAAGGCTTAAAGTTAATTGAGCCTTGGTAATGCATTGTGTGGATAAATAATAGATGTTTATTGAAACATGGGCGGAGAGATAAATGGCTTGATTTGCCTCGCCTTTTTAGTTCTCAGGTCTCTTGCTCCCTGATGATCGGACCAGGGTGCAGCTGCCTTAGGTATTCCCTGTGTCAGCTGGCAAGGCTTACTTCCTGCGAGACATCTCTGAAGAGAAGGTCCATGGACCTACCCTGATGTGGCCCTCAGGGCTGATACAGCCTTGTGCAGACTCCTGACAGCTCTGAGATGTTTTGATATCACTACAGTTTTTCATAAACCTTTGAGAAGATGTCCTAAAATTATATCTATAGTGTCTAATAGATTAACAACACATGAAGTTTGTAGCTTCTTTAGCTATAGTTCATTTAAATTGAAGTCATGTTTAGAAAATCTTTTCTTCCTCCTTCTTCCCTCCCTAGCTACTTATCTACATACCTTCCCAAATATGTCTTGAAACACAATTATGTGTTTATGATATTAAAACATGGACCAATATTCATCGTAGGAGGAGTTACCTGCTTGACATTGTACAGAATTATAAACTAATACAGAGTAGCATTTGTGTAGCAGCATTGAACAAATAAAGTGGTAAGATATAAAATAGGGGAAATAGAGATTTCCTATCATTTTCTTACTACTTTCAGAAGGCATGGCATAGGAAGACTGGTGTGCAGGGATTCACAGGATGAATCAAGGAAACATCCAATTCCATTTGAACAGTAAGGACTGAGATGAAGAGCCAAACAGAGGCCAATTATTGGCTGTCAAGAAGGGTGAAACTAAGAGCGCAGTGGAATCCAGGATAAAAGCCAGCGCTTTCCCTGCTTGTCTCTTGGCTCGATGTGCTTCTTCTTTTATAAGTTGTCTGTTTTTAACCTTTGCTCATTTATCCTTTGGGATCTTAGTTTTCTTCTTTTCTGCTCATTTGATCTCTTTATATAGTCAACATATTAAACTAGATCTGTCATATTTACTGCAAAACCTTTTTTCTCAAAATTGCTTTCTAATTTGAACTTTTAAGGTTTCATCTTTCTTTTGCTTCCTTTTTATTGTATCTACAGTTTCTGAGCTTAGAAAGGTGCCATCCTCTATAGTTATAATAAATTTTTTTTCCTTCAGATGTCTTATGGTTCACTTTTGAACTTTTCAATTCGTCTAAAATTTCTTTTTGTTGTTGCTAGGTATCACTGAATTGATAGGAAATCCCATGGCTTGAGTCAGTGATACCTTAGTGCTCAGGGTAATATCCCTGCTTTTCAGCACTTTAAAGAGGTCTTGTGCAGCAGGCTTACCCGATGCCATGTGCAGTTTGATATTTTAACTACTGCTTCAGTTTTTTCCTTCCAAGTATCATATATCAAGTGCTCAAATTATTTTTATCATTAAGTGTGTAGTCAGTTATTCCAGACTCATTTACTAAATAATAATCTTTTCTCATTCATTCCTCATTGATCACTGATATCTTTAAAAGAGTTGAGTTAAGTCCTCACTATGTATTATAGACCATCTATCCTGTTATTTCATGCTGTCCTTTTTTCTACTTTGTTTTGTTATTATAACTTTAGACTATTTAATGTGGGTTTATCCACTTTTATAATTCTTTGACCTGCTTTATTTTCAGAAGAATTTTAGAATTATTTTGTCATGCTTCAGATATATTTCATTGCAATTTTGATTGCAAGTCAATAATCCCATAAGCAAATTAGATAAAATTCCTAACTTTTGTCTACCCACTCAAGAACATGTATTTGAATATCCTAAAATTTTATATACCAATATTGGTGCACAAGAATCACACATCTCCACCACCAGTAATAAGTTTCCGATTTTTTAAATGAAACAGTCTGACAAGAGTCACTGGGTCAGTTCGGGTAGACTAGAAGAACAAATTTCAAAGACATGCGTGTAGATATAAGGAAAAGGTTTATATACAAGAGGAACAGGACATTGAGCCCAGTCCAGTTCAAAGTCATAAGTCCAATATTAACTCATATGCCTGTAATCAGTTTATAAAGTCTCCTTCCGACTCACAAAGTCACAGGTCAGTGGGTGCAGAATTCCGGCACTGGCAGGGGTCTCTCCATGGCTCCTTCCAGGGCTCAGGGTCCATCAATAGCCTGCCACTCCTGCAGAGGTCTGCCTCCACCAGGGCAAAGCCGTGTGGTCTCTCCGCTGGCTCCTCCAACTTCTCAGAGGCTGCCATCATGTCTTTTCCGGGATTCATCATCTCTCTAAGACTATCTCCCAACAACCTGGGAGATTAAGTGTCTCATCTTCACAAAGGAAATATCACGAGATTTCCCAGAAGTCTCAGGAGAAAACCATGCCCACATAGAGGCCTCATTGGCTACTCAATGGCTATCTCCAGATTTACAGACTAGACTCCACTCCTACATTTCAATCATAAAATTAATATAAACACATCATGACTACCACAGTCACAGACCTAGCATCGTTTTTTTTTTTGCTCCAGCAATTCTGTAGTAAAAAGAGTGCTTTTATAACTCCAATGACACAGTGTTAGTATGCAGTTGCAAAGGGACTAAATTTGTTGTTACTACATTTCAGTCAATCCTGAAGCATAATCACCACTGTGACGACCTAGACTTGCTCAATAAGATGTCATGATCTTTCAGGGAGCAGATCACCAGGTTTCTCTCCTGTAAGGTTGCTGTGTGGGTCAGACAGTTGACCCTCCTGTCAGCAGCTGAGGAATTAACCACTTCAGTACCGGACTCTGGTCACTCATGACACTTCTTTTGTGGTTTTTCCTTGCTTGAGCCTGTTTTCCTTTCTGTTGTTAAAGATGGTCTTTCATATAGGTACAAGGAACCCTGCTGGTGTACTGTTGATGTGCTGGCCTGCTAATTGCAGCGTCACTAGCGGCTCTGCTGGAGAAAAAGTTAGTCTCCGAAACCCATAAGTACAGTTGCACCCTGTCATATAGGATTATTGTAAGTCTGCATCAACTTAATGACACGGAATTTTTATTTATTTACCAAATGTGGAATGAGCCTTTACACAGAGTCAGGTTCTGAGGATAGAGAAGTAAATAAAACCAGAAATGCCTTTGCTCCAGTGAAGTTTTACCCTGGGTAGACAAGTGAAACAATGGACACATGGACAAACATACCCATCCAACTAAACCCAACTCATTGCTGTGGAGTCACTGACAACTCATAGTGACTAGAGGATAAGGTCAAAATGCCCAAACTCCTGAGACTGTACCTCTGTATGAGAGTAGAATGATCCCCTTTCTCTTCTATTGAGAGGCTGGTGGCTTCAACTGCTGACCTTGCAGTTAGCTGTCCAGCGAGAAATAAATGTTATGAAGGCTAATAAAGTTGTGCAAGAGGAGGAGTGTGATGACTGAGGGATGTTATTTGCTGCAAGTGGTTAGAGAAGACCCTTCGGATAAGGTGAGATTTGAGAAAAGACCTAAATACAAAGGAAGGAATGAACCAGACAGCTATGTGAACAGGAGAAAGGAGTGGTGTTCTACACAAAAGGAATGGCCAGTGCATAGGTGGGAGATGTTCTTTCCAGGAGAGAGGTGTAGGGGAAGGGTGTGGAAAGTGATCCAGTCCAAGAGAGAGTCAAGGACTTTTTAAGGGCAGGCAGAGCTTGCTCCTCTCTGGCTTGAAACTGGTTTGTGGGGAGATGTACAAACCGGCCAGCAAGATAAAAATCATGGGTAATTATGGAACCTTTCATGGTGACACCCTCAGGAAAATGGTGAAGAATATTGGCATCAGTTAGCATGCCAAGTGCACTCGCTTCTTCTGTGGCAGAACCAGCATGAAGAGAAGAGCTGTGGGGATCTGGCCCTGTGGATGGAGCTGGTGGGGCCTGGAGCTATACCACCACCTCTGCTGTCACGGTAAAGTCTGCTGTCAGAAGATTGAAGGAATTGAAGCTCCACTATTTGAATCGCCTATGGCCTGTAAAAATTGGATCAATTAATATATAATTTTTGTTTTAAAAAAATAGAATTCATCCCACTGAGATGGAAGCCTTGGGAAGTTTCGATCAGGGGAGGGTCATGCTTACGCACACTGCAGAACATGCGATCAGTCAACAGTGTCTACATATACCCCTCACTTGCTTTGACTCCATCAAGTCGTGCAGCCTTTACTGCTGTGCCCTCCCTGTTCCTAGCTAGTAGTGACTGTAATCAATTTGGGTACATACTGCTGGAGTTCAAAGGAGTACATTGCTTAAGACAGACACCCTCAATGAGTGAAGTTAAATTATTGTTTGAATTTGAAAAGACTTCAGGGGATATTGAAAGCTTGCAGGTACCAGACATTCTCCTAGGAGTAAAACATTAAAAAAAATGCCTGCAGCTTGTATGTTAGTGATAATTTGACAGTCTTGCTTCCTCTATGTTAATATGTGAAGGAATTGTGAAAAGGGCTGGGGGAGAGATTATAAATGCTCTCATTATGCATCAAATGACAGACTAGGAATTATGCCTTTGCTGTAAGGCGGCATGCCCTCCTTTAAGTTCATTTACTGAACCTTTCAAGAACCAAACCCAAACTCATTATCATCTAGTCAATTCTGATTCCTAGTGGCCCTATACAACAGCAGAGACTGCTTGTGCCCCTATAGAACAGCAGACTCCTAGTGACCCCGTAGGACAACAGGGACTCCTAGCGGCCCTAAAGAACAACAGAGACTGCTAGTGCCCCCATAGGACAGCAGAGACTCCTGGTGACCCCATAGAGCAGCAGGGACTCCTGGTGACCCTATAGAACAGCAGGGACTGCTAGTGACCCTATAGAACAGCAGGGACTCCTAGCGGCCCTAAAGAACAACAGAGACTGCTAGTGACCCCATAGAACAGCAGAGACTCCTAGTGCCCCTATAGAACAACAGACTCCTAGCGGCCCTAAAGAACAGCAGAGACTGCTCGTGCCCCTATAGGACAGCATAGAACCACCCCTGTGAGTTTGCAAGGTTCTACTTCTTTGCCAGAGTAGGAAGCTCTGTCTTCCCCCCACAGAGCGGCGGCGGATTAAGAACTGCTGGTAACCAGTGTGTCACCAGGGCTCCTGCCTGTTGTTTATTGCCCTTTCCAATTCAATTTTGAGAACAAACTTTGAGCCAGGATAAATGGCTGTCGGCCGAGAGTCTCCCTTTGTTCCAGAGAAGAATGAGTGTGGCTCTTACTTCATAGCTGTAGCCAGAAAGGAGCAGTAATTACATTTCAAATTACAATAGAAATTGGCTGAAAACGTATTAGAAATTGAAGCCCCCGTATCTCAGCACAAATTACAAACAAATGTTAAGTAAGGAGCGATGAGGAGAGAGGACAGTCAGCAATCTGGGAATATTGAATAGTTAAAAAAGAGGTATTCACCTCATTGGAAGATTAGGAACCCCCCAAAAGAATATTGTGGCTTGTTGAAACACTCAGTGGGGAACATTTTGGTGAAAAGGCAATATTTTTATGTCATGTGATTCTCTTTTCTCACTTGATCTTGGCCGCTTTGTCCCAACAGTCCACAGCCCCGCCCACCCCTTTCCCCACTGCTCCTGTCCCAGGCCCCAGTGGCTGGGAAAGGTCTGGTGGGAGTGAGGGGAGGTGGAGGTGGGGAGTGCCAGCACTAGTTCATAGCAAAGATCTGTGGACTGTCAAAGCTAATTCTTTACTAAAGTTTTTATACAGCCTCAAATTGTTTTATTTAAAAAAGATTTAAAATGGTGGTGCTTACAAAAAAAAATATTGGGGAACACAGAACCAATTTGCTATCAATGTGGGCAAAGCACTGGACTGCTCACTTAAAGGTGTGTGTCGGTTTGAATGCCCCAGCTACTCTGGGGAGGGAAGATGAGGGTATCTGCTCCTTGAAATAGACGCCATTTTGAAACCTCCAAGGCATGTTCTATCCAGTACAGACAGGGCTACACTGAGTCGGAATGAACTCATGAAATGGTTTCTTTAGCAGGTTCCCTCGCTTCCAAGCAGACCAGTCCCTGCAGGATCACAGAGCTCTGGAAGCAATCTGTGTACCCTCCATGCCTTTGTTAGTGTGAAGGTTGCTTTTGGGTTTCATGGGTGTTCAGGAGATTGAGAATATAGAAAGTATAGATTTATATGGAAAATATGATACTTTCCATTCCAGAAGGAAGCTTGCAATCTCTGCCATATAGTCACATTCTTCTTTTTCTATCTTTTTTTTTTACCAGCATAACAAAGGGGGTGAATTGGGTGATTTTTATGATCAGTTCCAAGTTTCAGATTTAAATTTCATGGCTCCATTTTGTGTATGTGCATGTTTAATTGAGTTTCTGTGTATTCATATAGTTAACATTATATATATATTTATTTAAATTTAAATTAGAATGGATTTTTGCACAAACATACACTGCTGCACTAGCCTACCTGTTATTATTGGTTCCTACTCAGTATGTGAACCTTTTTGATCAGAGCTCAGAATCGCTCCATTGTATTAGCAATAATCGTGCCTCGGGTAAACCTCGTTGGCTACGCTATTACCACTGCGCAAAGCTTGAATCCCTCCATTCTATTCACAGGCCATGTACTATCTGCCAACTGAATAACCTCTCAGTCCCTACTTCCTTCATCTGCAAATTGAAGTAGTAATCCTATCTACCTGACAGGGCTGTTGCAATGGTTAATGTACGTTGCTTAGCACAGTGGCTGGCATAGTGTACATGCTTAATAAATATAGGTTGTTATTACCAAGAACTCTTCTCTCCCATATTTGCATCTCCATTTTTAATCCGAGCTTCCATTCTTATCACTGGGTTTTTTACCGTCTTGACTCATGGAGGTTCCTGCATTAGGTTTAAGACATTGACAAGTTGTCCTCTGAGGACACCATTTCCCCTGCACCTCTCTCATGCGGGGCCATTGCAGTCTCTCATGCCGCACGTTCTTCAGGACTGAACGACGAAGCAGGGGTCCCTCATCCCTATCTTCATCCTTAGATAATGCTCTGAAACTCATGGTGTACAAATGCTTGCTTGTTGGGAATTGTCATGGTTCCCTGAGTCACCTTGACCCAGTCTCATTTAAGCCTACCACTGATTTTATTGCGAGGGATTCTTTTAGTCCCTGAAGACTTATTTTTTCATTTAAAAACTTAGATGCAATTCCCTTACAGTCAAGTCCACCCCTTGTAGTGTGTGGTTCTAAGAGTGTTGCCAAAGGAACGGTCACACAACCTGCACTGCAGTCAAGGTATAGAACAGCACAACCAACCCCGAATATTCCTTGTGTCTGTTTGCAGCCTACCCCTTCTCTGGCTGTAAACCCTTGACAACATGGCCTTTGAAAACTTGGAAGGAAACTTTTTTTTTTTTTTTGGCATCACTGCTTTCCGGTGGTGGGAGTAGAAGGCCCAGCCCCACTGCTGGAATTGAACCTCCGTCTCAGTGGGCCGCAGTCCCGCGCACAACCACTACGCCACCAGGGTTCAGCCCGGAAGGAAACTTTTTTCATTCTGACCAAAGTTTACAGATTTCAGAGAACATGATCACAATAATAACTATTTCTGGTGAAACATAGATAATATCCTTGCTTTTTGTTCTCAGTATGTGCCTCATTATGTATTTGGCAATCGGCTATATCTTCTGTCCCGTTTTAAGTGGTTAAAAGCCTGGACTCTGGGACTGGCCTGTCTAGGTGGGGTTTCTTTCGGCCAGATGAGCTGTGTTGCTTCAGCTCCTCACTCATAAATGAAGATAACACTGGAATCTGCTGTGTGAAGGGACAGTGAGCAATGAACAAGTTTCTATGCAGAGAACATGTAGGATGGTGTCGCAAACACAAGTCAATACTCTGATAGTGGAGGTCAAATCAGTCTGTAGCCCTGGACTTTGAAAACCCCAAAGGGAACTTCAAATACACACACACATCTCCTAGCCAAGATTACAGGTATCCGTGAAAGAGACTGTAATAATAACTGCTATGACGGTCCTTGGGAAGTGCAAATGGTTTGTACTTGGCTATTAATTTAAAGGCTCAGGTGTTTGATACCACCTGATCGCGCAGCAGAAGACAGGCCTGATTTCTGCCTGGATCAACAAGACATCCAAGAAATCCCTCTGCAGCAGAGGTTGTCCTCTGTGACACCCGGGGGCGTCAGGAGTCAGAAGCCACTCGCCAGGTGCAGGTTGGCTTGGTTGGATTTAATAACTGCTTCTCTCTCCATTTCCAGTCTGTGTTGGATTTTCTCCTCTGATAGCTGACATCAGAAGAAAGTCTAGAGGCATCCATAAGTAATACCAGAAGGCTAAAACTGAAAAAAAAAAAAAAAAGAACCCCAAACCAGTGATGATCTCCCTCCCTTTACCAATGACAACTATGAGAAAGATGACCAGGAGAAGCAAGAGAGCGGCTGTCTTCTATTTATTGCTGAATCCAACCTAGTGACATGTATCCATTTTTCTAGCTTAAGAAGTTGCCTGAAGTTTCTATTATAAACCAACGCAGAGGAATTCTGCAAGAACAATTAATTCAATTATTACCTTTGCTGGACATGATTTCTTCAGTAATATTTAGGCTGGGGACAAAGGTCATGTTTCTGGCTACTTGGAGAACTCTTTTCTTGTTGGAAGTGGTGAATGATATGTATATGTATGAAAACAACATGCACATTCATAAAAACCCAAACATAGCAAAAACAAATAACCCCCCAATTTTTCCAACCAATGATGTCATGTAATATTATGCATATTTTTTCTTCCACTACACCAGTGGTTCTTAACCTTCCTAATGTGATGACCCTTTAATATAGTTCTTCATGTTGGGGTGACCCTCTAATCATAAAATTATTTTCATTGCTACTTCATAACTGTCATTTTGCTACTGTGATGAATTGGGTGACCCTTGTGAAAGGGTCATTGGACCCCCAAAGGGTACGCAACCCACACGTCGAGAACCACTGGACTAGGCCATAAGCAACATTAAAGGAAGTTTCGTTCCTGTTTACTCTTGTCTAGCGCTCAATATGTCTAGCAGATTCTAAGTGTTTAATACATATTTTTAATTAAATGAATGAGTCAAATATCCATGAAGGAGGAAATCACACCGTTTTCTTGCTATCACCTTTCATTTCCCTTAATTGGAAAACTATAAAGTATAAGAAGATTACTTGATATGCTGGTGTTAAATGTATAATTTCCCTCCAGTATTAAGTATATAATTGCCCTCTGGAGGAGCACTTCCTAATCAAAGAAACAACATCCCATATTTGCATTCATCTGGAGGAGGCTTGAGAGCCTGTCGAATCCAATCTAACCATCCTCATTTACAGAATCAGTAATAGAGAGTCTACCCACTGCTGTCCATTGGATTCCAACTCACAGAGGTGGTGCAGGACGGCAGACAGCGTCCACCTGCTCTCGGGGGCTTCCGTGAATCTCTCCAGGAGCAGACTGTCTCCTCTCTTTCCCCTGCAGAGCTGCTTGGACGTTTGAACTGCCAACCTTGCCGTTAGCAGTCGTGTGCCTAAGGCAGAAGGCCATCAGTGCTTCCTACAGAGACTCTTGAAAGGAGTCTGCCGAAGGTTACATGGCTGGTGAATCGGCCTTTAAAAGCACAGACTGTGGTCCCACATTTCAAACTCATTATTTTTCCAGGAAAGAGCGTTGCTCCTTCTGTTGATTTGCATAATCATGTACCAAAGCAAAAGATAAAGGAGATTGCAGTTCCAGTAATGTTTGAATTGTCTTAGAAGAGGAGGGTGGCAGGGTTGGAGAGGCAAGTAACATTGCAATCCAAAAAATGAAATATGAAGGATTTTCACAAGGGATTTGGCTGTGTAAATCAAGAGGAAACAGTAATGCTTTTCCCACGTAAGATAAATTTTATGGAGAAATATCAGTGGGACACTTTTCCCTTTATTCTAAAAGTCTTGGTAATTTTCATAGTTCATGATTCTGACTTCTATCCAGTGATATGGGGGCTTGTGGGGAAAGAGAGATTATTTTTTCCTCAGCAGTTTTCTCTCTTTTAAGTACTAAACAAAATCAAGTGCTTCCAAATTACTAGGCTTACTTACTGTGAAAAGACGTTTACAGTTGTTTTTCTTGGGAGAATGGTTTTCTGGTTTATTGTTTCTCCAGTTTGGAGAAGGAGGATGCTGGAGTGGGCTCTGGGCTCCTTCATTAACTCCTCTGGATTCCCTTAACCAAGGGGGAAAAATACCAAACAACAACAAAAACTCTTGCCAACTTCTTTAGGAACAAAATAGGAACCTGGGTGTTTTTAGATGGCTTTATTGACATTGCTTTTGATGTCTCTTTTTCTAGTTAATATAAATGGAATTACATAATGACCAGACCTTAGTTGGAAGATTAATGAATTCTGCTAGCTAATTTGAGTTTTCTTTGTGGACTATCTATAACACAAACACCTGGGTTTTTTTTTTGTATTTGAGAAGCATTTATTTATTCTTATTCTTTTTTTTCAAAAATGATTAAGAAAATAGAAATGGGAATCAAGTATTTTTTATTCAAAGGATTATCACCTGTTGATTGATAACTCAGAACCACCACTCTTATAGTAAAATTCTAATTTCAGTTATTCCTATTGAAATTATTTTGTTTTTAAATTCAAAATTAAGCTATCAGAATATGGAAGAAAGGTGGATGCAAACAAGAAAATCTTGGCCTTTATTTGTTTTAAAGGAAATAAATGAAGCAAAGTCTTCAGGGGATAATTTTTATATTGTTAAAGCAGTTAACTTTCAGGGAAGGCTCAAGTTTTAATCAGTAACTTAATAATACATGAAAAACACAAATCACAAGCCATTTCCAGTAAGGATAAAAATAAATATCATATTTGAGCTCTGAAAGAGCTTATTCTTTGAGATGTGCCAGTAAAAAGAAAAGTTTCATCAATATTTTGTTTTAACAGAAATGAATCACTTTAGTAATTAATTAACTTCCCTAGATATTTGTCCATTTATTGTGCTATGTTACAATGTTAATATTTTTCTTTACAGCTGTAATAATTATAGTTTCTGCTCTAGGAGAAACCTATTAAAACATTTTCATAATTAATTTACATGTCCATTACTCTATTACTAAGGCCCATTTTAAAATGATTTGTTCACTTATGTATTTTCTGATCATTAATTGCACAAAATTATTTTCCCTTTTCTTGTGCAGTAGCTACTGGAAAAAGATTTAGCAGGTAAACACACCCCAAGATTTTAAAAGTAAATTATAAAATTACATAAACACATTTAGCATACCATATTTTCCCTAAAATGCCATTTGTTTGTTTCTAAATATTGTAGCTATGTACCTTGTCTTATAAGTCAAGGAATATTTGATTTCTTTATTAATACAAGTACTCCTTGTGGATGATTTTGTTATTTGGTTTTAGATTCTTGTTTGGAATCAAATTAATTGAATTCTCAGTGTAAATGATCATAGCTCTCTGATCTTCATATCATTCTTAGTATCGATGATCCTTGGGTCCTCTTTTCCTCTTATTTCATTTTCTCAAAAGGGGTAGAGTTGGATAAATTGCCAGGGAAGACTGGAGAGGGAGGAATAAGTTTGGGAGAGAAACCAGTTCTCTCAAAGCAGGCCACTGGAAACTGAACTCTAAGAACTATTTGCTGAGTTTACACTCCCTGAATCGGGCTGACAGATCTGGAGTTAATTTACTGTTGGTTTTCCCTAACCAGAGCTAATTTTATCCACATTTAATCAGTCCCGGGGTCCCTGGTGGAAGAAAGTGAATTCGTTAACAGCTCATCTAAAGGTAGGAGGCACAGAACCAACTCACTGCCCTTGAGTCAATGGCAACCCACAGGGACCCCCTGGGTATCCTAGACTGGAGCTCTTCTTCTGCTTCCCAAGAGTGACTGGTGGCTTTGAACTGCTAGCTTGGTGATGAGCAGTCCAGCAGATAACTGATTACACCACCAGGTCCAAGTCCATCCAAAAGCACCCCAGAAGAAAGGCCTGGCCATCTGCTTCTAAAAATGTGATAGAAAAGCACCCCAGAAGAAAGGGCTGGCGATCTGCTTCTAAAAACGTGATAGGAAAGCCAGTGGAGCATGCTTCTACAGTGGCACAGGGAGTCACCATTAGTTGGAATGCTCTTGACAGGAATTGCTTCGACTTGTTGAGCCTCAGGAACCAGAATCATGTCTATGAATGTTAAGTCCAGAGAGTGCTCCTGTAGCCAGGTGGTGTCTGACTATATGGTGAGCTTAAATTCTCCAGATTCCCAAGCTCATGGCCTGGCAATGTTATTAATATAAAAAATAATGAGGCATTGCACTTAGGAAGGTTGATTTTGAGATCTTACCAATTTGATTTACAGTACACATAAATTGTACATATGCATTTGACCACATAAGAGCAAGAGTAAAATATCCACAACTAATTGAAAAGTTAAGAGGAAAAACAATCTTTTGACAAGGCAAATGTGAGTCATATTAGAGTAATATGAGTTTCATTACTTTATATCAAGAAAAGGAGCTCAAAGAGATGTTATCTTAGCAGGGTTCTCCTGAGCCTTGGTGGCACGGAGCTCAGGACTTGCTTGCTAATAGATAGATCAGCAGTGTGAACCTCCTGGCTCGTCCATATGAGAGAGATGGCGGTTGACTCCCATGAAGAATACAGCCAAGGCAACCTTAGGAGAAAGTGCTTCTTTGACCTGCATAACAGCAGGTCTTACTGCTGCATGATCATCTCCAGTGAGATTCTAGAATATAAAAACTTCTCGGGGACTTTCACTCAGGTTGGATTTCTGTTAGGGAAGTGTTTGGAGAAGATATACTCACTCTTCAGGGTGAAGGGCTCCTGAAGGAATTACCTACAGTAAGGTTTGTCTAACCAAATCCAATCCCCAGTTCTGCCTTCAGGAGGCAGACTGGAGATGTTCCACAACAGGCTGTAAGTCTTTGCAGAGCAGAATGCCACATCTTTCCCATCCAGAGGCTGGTGAGTTGCCCAGGGCTTAATCTATTGCACCTCTTGGACTGCAACGATGTGTCTCTTCACTGGGATCTTATTCAGGCTTGTGCTAGAAGCAAGATTAGTGGGTCCTTTTATGGAGCCCCAAAGATATGCTACTTGCAAAGTGCCATGCCATGCCAAATAGAACCTGGCTATTGCCACTGGTGATGAACACTGACTTTTCCTACAAACTCATGATGTGGCACCTCCTGGTTTCTGTCCATTTACTTTAGGTAAATGAAAAGTTAATTGTCCTACAGTAAGTGAAGTGATAAGATATGAATACTGAAGCTGAAAATCAAGTAGACAGTTTCTTGATGACTGAAAGAATTTGGAAAGAAATGCAGACTCTGTAGACTTTGAAAAATTTCAGCCCAATAGATCATGATGAATATGTTAACTGGCCAGCTAATGAAATTCAATCTTTATTTCAAAAATTCTTTTGACAACATAAAGGACCCTGGTGACACTCTCAGTAAAGCACTGGACCACTATTCTAATCCACCAGCTGCCCCGTGGATATGCCCTATGATTTATTGTCTTTGAAAACTTAATTCAGGAGCAGTTTTCCTCTGAAAGTCTCACTATGCGTCAGAATTGACTCCATGGCAGTGCTTCATGCTTTGTTTTTCCATTTTTTACACACTTTCTGCTGTTATAAACTCATACCTGTTTCTGTTTGCACTTATATGTAGCTCATGGGGAATTGTTAACAAATACATTGGAAATCAGAGATTAAGCTACTAAAATGATTTTGTTTACTTTTAACGTGATATGAAGGAGGTTTCAGGAGCTTTGCTGCTTTCTTTCAGTGTGGTCTCGTACCAGCAATGCTACTGTTGACTGGAACTTGTTAGAAATGTGGGATTCCTGCATTCTACATTATAGTGAACATTCCAGACTACTGAATTACATGCTCTGGTGAGGGGCCCCGCAAGCAGCTCAACTGGTGTTTATGATTGTGATTTTTACCTTTTAGTAATAAGTAATTCTCTGTCCATTTTATCCTCTCCTTGGAGCTATACTGCAAAGGGTTATTTTTTTTTTGGTTGTGTTCTTCCTTAAGAAAATTTGTAAGGTTCATTCTAGTTGAAGCATGGATCAGAAATTTATTTGTCTTTATGGTTGACTTATATGTCAATGCATAGGCAGATTATATTTAGCTTATTTGTTCATCTGTTGTTGAACAAGCATGGTGCCTTTTGGCATGGAAAAAATTGTGATAGCTCCCATAACTTTAAAAAAAAGAAGAGAGAATTCTTTTAGAGAAATAGATCATTATTTCAATTGTTCAGGTAGAGATTTCAAGAGATAAAAAAAGGGGGAGTTGAAGAAAAGTAATTTCTCTTTTATGGCAAAAATGACAACAGTTCACATGTTCTCAGATTGTTGATACCCAAATTAGAAAAACAAAACAAAAAAACCAGATGATTCTGTTAGGCATGTCATGTTTCACCTGTTCATCATCTCCAGTGGTAATTTTCTTATGCACTGATTAGATTACAGAGGGTTTTTATCATCATAGAGAGCAAGATTTAAAATAAATCTTATGAATCTCTTTTTCATTTAAACATGTTTCCTTCTTTGAAAAATATTTCCCATTTCCCTAAATTCCAGCCAGCAAGTTAGATGAATTGGTATGATAAGTGCTTGCCTTCTTTTAGCACGCCAGCCTCAGGGGCGGGGGAGAGGGGCGGTTGGGGGTGCGGTGAAAGCCCAATTTAACTACTTAAAGCTCCCTCTTAAATGAATGTTGAAAGATCGCTGCTACTGTTTCCACTTCAAGCAGACCAAGTATGTTTCTTTCCTTCTGAGACAGTCCCACACCTTTGCTGTCCCTAAATAGCAGGGAGTTGCTCATATACATGAACAAGCAAGTACTAATTTCCGAATGGGTTCAAGCACTCTTGGGAGTTATCACTTTCCTGACATAGTCTTATGGAAGTAAGACAACAAGTGTTAAGGAGCTCAGAATCTTAGAATTGCTGCAAGTTGCTATTGCCTTACACAGAAATATCTTGGTGTTTTGTTCTTCTCTGACCTTGACAGCTCAATGAAATAACACAGGCTTGGCAGATTCACTGATATTGGAAAACAATAAAACCAATATATCTTACATATAAAACATTCAATTAAATCTCCATCATGTTATCTTGGGGACTGCCCATGTGCTGAGGCAGACCCTTTGAAATTTCTCTGAAGCACTATCACATAACCTCGCTCTGTCAACCGGCTTTCATTTGTCTTTTTGCACTCTTCTTATGGTCAAAATGTCAGTACAGTGGCTTTTTAATTTCCCAACTTTGTCACTGTATTACTTAATCATGGTAGTAGCAGGCATGCGAAGGTGCGGGGCAGAATATATGTATGTATGTATTGTGATAAGTCATTTACGAGCCCCCAATAAAATGATTTTTTTTAAAGTCAGAGGAATGATAAAAATGTATATATGTGGCTAAGTAAAATAAATAATATATTGCTACTAGTGTCCCACAGGCACATGGTTTTATTGTAAATAAGACATTTAAGCATGTGTCTACCATCAGTGGATGGTGGCAAACTCTTTCAGTCACACACTTGACTTCAACGCATTAAGATATCTTTAAAAACAAAGTCCAATCAAAACAGTGGTTTCCGAGGGAATCTTCTGGGCCAGTTCAATTTCAGGAAGAGGTTAGGATGATAGTTCAGGGAGATTGACAAATGGTGATCTTGAAGGGCACAGGATGATCACAGGAGTTTATTCAGAAGAAGTTTAATTAAAGTCAAAAGTTGTACTGGTGACCAAAGGCCAGGAAAACGCACCAGGGCTTTCCTCTTTCCACCCCCCACCCATCACTCCAATGTACTTGTTTACAAGGACTGTTCTATGAGAATTTAGTTAGGAAACCATATTCCATTCATTCTTGAGCTCTGATCCTGCCCCTTCGGACTTCTTTTTGTTCCTCACATTTCAAGTTTATTTAAAAGGAACAGAATTTGAATCTTCCAATAATGATAAAACTGCCATTTTGATGGGTTATAATGGAAGAGTGCAAAATTCTTTCAGGGAGAGATTGTGATTGCTGCTAGGTCCTGTGGAATTGGTTCTTCTTTGTGGTCACTTTATGTACCATAGAATGAAACATTGCCTGCTCATGGACATCTTCCCAGTTGTTGTGATGTTTGACTCCATTGTTGTAGTGATGGGGTCAATCCAGCTTGTTGAAGTTCTTCCTCTTTTTATTGACTTTCCACTTTACTAAGCATGATGTCTTCAGTAAAGGACATATCAGGAGTGGTCTTTCCTGATAACACGTCCGAAGTATATAAGATGAAATTTCTCCATTCTCAGTTTTAAGGAACATTCATGTAGTATGTCTTCGAAGATAGATTTATTTGTTTTTCTGGAAGTCCTTAATACTTTTAGCATTCTTTGATAATACCATAACTCAAATACCACCGTCAAATCTTTTGCAGTCTTCCTTATTTGTTATACAGCTATAACCATACGTACTCAATCTGCATGCCATCAGACAATGTAAGAAACTGAGCAAAGAGTTAGAGAGATGGAAATACTGTCTCTAGATGTATATAGACCAAGATGGAAAATATGTTAAGAAATTATGTTTCACATGTTGATAGTTTTAGAGGAAAGTTTTCTATTATTTTCAGCACTACTTTTTATTTTATCATCTGTGGTAGTTAGATGTCATTATGTCAACTAGACATTTCTGACTAGGGGTGAAGTTCAATCTGTTAATCTTTGGTGTTCTCAAAGAGTGAAAGACACTAGGAGCTCACTATCTCTCTACAACTCCTTTGGGTTCTGCCACTGACCCTGAGAGCTGTTGATACCCAATCATGTTCCCACTAAGTTTGACTTTGCTCCACCAACCTGGGACTTTCCTTTTCAGCTCACCATTCTGTGCCATTGGCATGTACCATGTGAATCTGAAGAGGAGCTTATGGACTAGTATCCGACTTAAGGATTTCAGTTGGACTGGACTGGGATGCCTCCATGATACATAGTTACTTCTTGATATAAAACTCTTACACAGAGATGTGTGCTACTGGATTTGTTTTTCTAGAATGCTCAGCTTGACTCTTACTCTTCCTTAGGAATTCAAGGTCTGTGGTCTCTTGAGGCCTTTCCTGACTATAGGCTGTCTTTCTGCAATTCTGGGCATTATACCAAACTCAAAACTCAGTCTTTGAATCAATGCCAACTCATAACCATCAAAAGAAGCTGGGTAGAACTGCCCCTGTGAGTGTCCAAGATGGTAACTGTTTTCAGAGTAGAACGCCGTCTCCTTCTGCCAGGAGCTGCTGTTGGATTGTGACTGTAGACCTTTCTATTGTAGCCCAATGAATAACCACTATGCCACAGGACTCCTCTAAGACATCATACGGTATCCTCAAGCCTCCTGCCGACATCTCCTTTATTTAGAAATCATGTTTTTTGAGCTTTCTAAGAAGAATAATCAACAATTTGCCTCATAGGGTTCCACTATGAGTTTAGGGGGATGTGATTGGAAAGTACTATGGACCAATCATTCTCACTGATAAAAGCAATACAAGGTTCACAAGGCCTCTTGGACTCCCCCCTCCTTGAGAAGAGTCATATGTGCGATCGCAGTGAGCCAGCTATGGGCGTCAGATGACCCCACCACTGCCCACCTCATTACAGAGGGCATGATAGCAGTCTCCAAAGGGCACTGCGCACCCTGGGTACTTTCAGAAAGGGCAGGGGCAAGGCAGACTGTATCCAAATTTGGCTCTTGACTTTATTTGATAGTAAGTAAAGAGAACAAAATCTCCAACACCTAGACCTTGTTTCTATCATATTCTTCTCGACAAAAAGAATAACAGCTTCTTGTGCACGGGAATGCAGCCCACTGGGGTGGAGGTTCAATACCAGCAGTGGCTCCATAGAAGCAAAGACTGGGCCTCCTACTCCTACCACCAGAGGGCAGTGATGCCCCCCCCCAAACAAAACAAAACAAAAAACAAAACAAGAATAACAGTCTCATTGGCTTACAGGAAGCATCCCAGTTTTGGTCATGCCAGAAATACATTCATTTTCTTTTGTGTAGAATTAACAGTGCCTTAACTTTTCCTCAATAGCCCTTTCTCTTTGAAGTTTCCTGATCCACCATCTTTATCAGGAAGAAAGAGCATGTTTTTGTTCACTGTATTTGGGGAGTGCTGTTGTGTATGCTTCCCTCTCAGAGCTTCTTGTTTTAGCTTAGTTATTTAGCTACATGTTTCACTCACTAGCTTGTGCATTATTGACATTGATATCTCTGTCTGGGTCTATTGTAAGTCTTCAATAAATATTGAGTGAATGAAAGACATAAACCCAATGAACAAAAAAGGAATTAATCAAGACATCTGAATTCCACCATGTTGCTAATTTTTTTTATTGCAGTTCACAGGCAGAAGCAAGATGATTTTATTACCTATAATTTACTTCAATTTAACACTTAAGGTATGCTTTAGGAACCATTCATTAAACATTAGCTATCTTAGTTTCCAATGCAGGAAACATTCACATATAAATATTATATAATGTTTAATAACTCACATAATACATAATTGTAATAATATATAATACATAATTCTAATATACTATAGAATTTATTATATATATCACAGAATAGATATACTATATAATATCTATGGGTTATATACGTATTTGTTGGTATATACATATAAATACACACACATATGATCTATATGAAAGACTACCCTCCAGAAAACAGGAATTGCTGTGGGTTGAGTGAAACTTTCTTAATATGCATTTTTCTTGTTAGACAAATATCAAGTAAATCTCTCTCAGTTAGTGCACCCAGTGACATCGCCTTGGAAGTTTCTCTCTGGTCACAGTGATTTTTTTTTATAAAAGCAATTTTGCTTGAGCCATTTTTGTGTGTGTGTGTGAGTGTGTGTGTGTGTGTGTGTGTGTGTGATGGCCGATTTAAGAGAACAGCTTGCAGTTATGAAATTTTGTTTCCTGCTTGGGAAAAATTGTTCCAGAAACTGTTGTGATGTTGAACACAGTTTGGTGCTATGGGAAAAACTCAAATGCGTGAGTGGCTTTCTGGTGGCAAAAAAGGTGAGATATTGATTGATGATAAACTTTGTTCTGTATGTATAGTCAACTTCCCAAATGGATGAAAACGTCAACTCATAGTGCACTTGGAGTTTGTTCCAGCAGGTCAACGTGGTAATAAAGCTTTCTATTTAGAGGTTCTGAAAAGATTGTGTAGCAGTGTGTGACAAAATGGTCTGTTTTGCGGCATACACTAGACTGGTTTTGCCACCACAACTCTAATCCTTAGTAGTGAGAACGGGGGCCCTGTTATCTTTAACTTGTTTGTATTAGTGACTTTTTCAAGGCCAGAATACATAGATGGTAATTTAAATATTGGCTGGGTGGACTTTTAATTGTTAGACACATTAGTGATAAATACGTTTTCATCTAAATAATTTCTAAATGTTAATATATAATTTGATCTGATTGATTTAGAAAGTATATATGCTACTTCCTCTTGGATATCTTCAGTAGCTTATGACACATTAGTTGTTAACTGGTGAAAATACACTGGGTGTTAACTATAAAATGTATAACCAAAAATGTATAGTGGCCTAGATTGATGTTTATCCCGTAAAAGGAATTTATCAATTTGTTCAATATGTATTTTTCATTTTCTAAAATATCCTAATAGTTTTTATTGGCATCACTGCCCTCTGGTGGTGGGAGTAGGAGGCCCAGTCTTTGCTCCTGTGGAGCCACTGCTGGAATTGAACCTCCATCCCAGTGGGCCTCAGTCCCGCGCACAACCACTATGCCACCGGGCCTCAGCCCAACATCCTAATAGTTTTTAGAGATTTCAGCAAAAGTTGTTAAAAAAAAACCCTTATAAATCTGATGGCATTCTTTCATTTGGTAATGAAAAATAAAATTTATTACATGTGTAAGCAATCTATGAAAGAATAAGGTTTCTTGTTAAAGAAAAGAAGAAGGTATTTGTGTAAATTGAGTAGTTAATGTGCCTAAAATCACAAAGTCCATGGTGTGTTAAGAGACAGGCCTGGTGTTATTTCATCTGAGGAAACACTGTTGTGAGTTCCCTTCCAGTGGATTCAGATTCTTGGGGACCCCGTTTGTTCAGAGTAAAGTTGCTTTCAGGTTTCCAAAGGCTTTCAAGAGGAAAAAGCTCCAAGGAGGCTTGTTTTCTGAGATGCCTCTGAGTGAGTTTGAACCACCAACCATCAACAAGTATTTGAATGCTTAGCTATTTGTGCCAGCAGATGGCCAGAAGGAACACTAGTGCATTGACTGTATGACTAATTTAAGAAAAGGCATTTAATGAATGTGGGTACTATTCTGCTTTGAATGAAATAATGAAATTCTGATCGTAACTCTGGAGTATCTCAGTTGGTGCATATGTTCTCCAGTGAAGGAAACATACAAATTACATTGATTTCTAAATTTCTGAAGGTTAATTATTTTGCTGATATTCATTTATGTTATTTCTCAAATATGAGAAACTGGCTTAATCTATTTGCAATTCATGACAGATTTACTCTAGAGGCATGTGTAGAAAATTGGAAAAAATTCCTTTGGTTTGAAGGCAAGTGTAAAACATGTTACAGTATTACTCCATTTAATTAGAAAATCCATTTAAGATTTTTTTCCCATTAAATGTTTTCACTGTTTCATTTTTATGTGAACAGAGACATAGTTTAGTCCAGTGAATGCTACTGGATTGATTCTAATTCCCATCCATTAGACTTGTAAGTTCAAATTGACTCATTTCACACGTGAATTTCTGTTATCTTTTAGGTAAAATGGCGCTAATAATGCCCCTCCCCTTCCCTTTCCTAAGAGTTGTGAGAGATGATTGCACCAATACATGCACATTTATTTTTAAGCATGTACTAACAAGCTACCTATGTACAAGCATAACAATTCCCTCACCAATGAAAGTAAAAGGTAACAACATATAGTTTAGTAGACATTATTTTTTACATTACCAAATGATAATGTAAAATGATATATGGGGTTTAAAAGTTCATGGACAAACACTATCTTTTAACTCCATTGCTTCTTGAACTTTTTGAAAGTAGCTTGTATATTGTAACAGCTTCATTGCGGGGGAATCTTCAGGCCACATATTCTACGTATTTAGAGATGCCATTAAATCACATTTACATTTATTAATGCTATAAATTTATCACCACAATTAAATATTACAGCATGTTTGTTACCACTAAAAAAGATCCTCTACCAATTCAAAGTCATTCCCTGTTCCTCCTTCTAGCTCCAGGTAGCCATCCACCTACTTTCTGTCTTTAGGGCTTTGCCTTTATTGGTCACTTAAATGCATGAAAGAAAAGGCTACATAGTCTTTCTTGTCTGACATCTCTTTTTATGCAGTTTTATTGGCATATAATGCAAATATAATGCGATCCCCTAGTACCAGGAAGAGTTGTACAATCATTACCACAATACATCTTATTCCATCTTCCTCTTTATCATGCTCATTGCCTCTCTGTTCCTCACAACCTTCTCTGCCAGTCCCTTAAGAAACCATTATACATTTGCTGATCCTAGATTTCATATATGTGAAAACAACAAAAATATACCAAAAAGCATAACAAGGTAAAACAGAACAAAATCTTAATAGAAAAGAAAACAGAACATATTGAAACTGGAATACATTCAAAATGGGTCAAAAGAGAACTCAAATGAGAAGGTTAAGTTTTAACCTAACTGCATCTTCGATCATCCACTTTGCAACACACTTTGCATGACAACGAGATTATTCACATCCCTAATCTATGGTCAGAGGAGATTCACCAGAGGCTTAATCCACGTATATTTCCAGTTCACTTAAAAAAAAAAAACAGAAACAATTTAAATATGGGTCAGAAGGGAGATCAAATGATAAGACAAGAACATTTTAATCTAACTGCTTGAGCCACAATTGACTTTATAATGCATTCTGTCTGTTGACAATGCCATTCACATCGCTGGGCTATCGTCAGAGGCGATTTACCTGAGCCTTAATCAGTGAAAAGGAAATTATGTAAGTATAGGTCAGCTATGAACTGCATTGCATGAATTGTTGACTTGTGCAGATGAAAGTCTGAAGTGACTGGACATTAGTTACACAAACAATAAGGGTTGGTATTCGGGCAACTTTTCCAATAATATTCATTCACATGTTTGACTTTTTTATGGAATATAATATTTTTTAGTTTCTCCATGTTGTAGAAAATTCATTCCCTTTTATTGCTAAAAATTCTTCATTGAGTGGATATGACACATGATATTTACTTATCAGTTGTTGGACTTTTGAGATGTTTACACTTTTTGACTATCATGAGCAATTCTGCTATGAAAATCTGTGTATAATTTTTTGGTGAATATATGTTTTTATATTGAACTATACATATATATCAATGTTTAGATGGAAATTACTTTTTAGTCTTAAAAATCACTTTATTGAGACTCTTACAGATATTAAAACAATTCATAAATCAATTATATCAAGCGAACTTGTGCATATGTTGCCATCATCATTTTCAAAACATTGTCTTTCTACTTGCAGTCTTTGCTGTCAGCTCCTCTTTTTCCTTCCCTCCCTCCAGAAATTTTATTTTATTCGCCATAAATTAGACTTCAATTGGAGAGATTAAAATATAAACAATTTGTGGCACTTTCTTACAGTTGTGCAGTACACCACTTGAAAATTGGGTTTAGCCACAATCTTTAGGGTATTTTCTCTTCATAAAATAAAAATTATATTTTTATATTTTATTTAGACTTTCAAAATGTACTATTGATTTAATATTGACATACTTAGTTTTTGTAACTCAGGTTTATTATGTCACTCTTTTAACATGTGGTCCCCAGAAGTTGGTTTATTTAAAAACTTTTTTAACCCAGAACAGTCTCGATGAAAATATTTTGTCTGAAATAGGCATAGCACTTCGTCCTATTACTGGATGAACTCTTGTAGTTACAAGCAAAGCTCAATGAGATGACATACACAAGGTACTGTATAATATTGAAAGTGCTATAGAATTCTAGAAGAACAACCAAATCTGTCTTGAAAGAACTACAGCCCGAATTCCTTCAGAAGCGAGGATGGCAAGAATGTATTTCATGCCCTTTTGACCAGTTATCAGGAGAGACCACCCACTGGAAAAGAAGATCATCATTCATGAATTAGAGGGTCCGCAAAAAGAGGAACAGCAATATCCTATCATATACTTCAGCACCGTCTTGGTAAATAGGGGTGAGAGTGTTAGGACTGCTTATAGCAATTGCACTCATAGAATAAATTTTAGTATAGTTGTTTGCCTAATTTTAGACATATTTCTAAAATTGTACAGTTTGTAATATATGATTTTATACTTAAATTTTTTTCTTCTGAAAAATGGTTATTTTTTGATAACCATGTCTGAATAAGCTATGATCTCAGCATCTGATTACTGAGGTGTTCATTGTATGTGAGCTGAAGCTATGCCAATTATCAGGGAATAAGTTTTACTCTCCAAACTTATTTTTCTGTGAATTGTTTATTTTTGTGTTTTTCATTGCCAGCACAAGATATAGAGATAAATACATTGCTAAGCTCATTTCTGATTTCTTAATCAGTTATTTTAGAACTTTAATTAAAAATTAATAAATCTGCTCTTTGGACGTTCTAGTGGTGTTTGTGGTGTTAAAATAGATGGTCAGTCATGGGAACAAACTAATTACATGTGATATAGAATCTGATAGTTTCACAACAGAGTTAAAATTCTTACTGATGTTTTGACATTTTAGTGATATGTGTTCAAGAATTTATTTCATTTAGAGACTTATTAAACACATATAAAGAGAAATATTTCACTTTTATTGACTCTGCCAAGATATTAAAATTCTTTGGTTTGCTTCTTTTTCATTGAGTGCTTTTTTTTTTGTGCTTAGTATATACACACTGCATAAATGAATATTTGATCAAAGGTACAGAAATAAGTGCTCTGAGAGCTACAGAAAGAGGATAATCTGTTCCTCTGATTCTCATAGTTATTTTGAAGGTAGGGCAGTTATCTGAAACACTGGACAGACTGTGATAGTTGCCCTAATAGAGGGGGAGATTGCGTACAGTTGACAGGATCAAGGAAGTGACCATGACGGAAGGACATAGCATGTGAGTTGGGGCTTAACTATCAGCTGTAATTTTAACACACTATAATGGGGTGTGGTTCATCTGGAAGAAGCTTTCAAAAAGAACTATTAGATGAGGAGAAGCATACAATTTCTAAAATCTGTTTAAATCACAGAATAGGCAATGTTGAAAATTTTCGAATGGATCAGATTGTGCAGAACCTTTGAAGCCCTAGCTAAGCGCTGGCAATTTTATTTGATTACAATAATTTCCCACTCACATCTTCAGCCCCAGAGAGTCAGCATTCATCTTTTCCTCTCAATAATATTCCTTTGCTGGTCAGTACGTGTAACTGAAACTAGATGATATATACTCTTTCCTGTCTGAATTCTTCAACCAAGTATTATATTTTTGAGGCTCATCACCATATGCTCCAGATTCAAGAGTTTGATCATTGTCCCTGAGCTTTGCTGTGGGAATGGTTCATTGACATAGTTCGATGAAAAGGTGTTGATTAAAGCCATGGAAATGGAAGTAATTGTTTTAAATGTTGTCATACAAATGAATGACTTGTTCATTCTTCAGTAAATGCAAATACATTAGATTTTCACAGTTAAAGTAAAATTATGGAGCTGGGATGTTAGGTTTATCAAGATGATAAATGGTTAGGTATAGTATAGCAATACTATATTGATAGCAATAATACCTATAAAGTGTGAGAGCAGATGATAAAAAGCATATACTTTTTTCAATGTCCTGCTGAATATTCTCAACAAATAAATTATTTTAGAATACATAATCTAATCTCTGTAATCTCAAATTGAGCTTGATCTTTGTATTTTTCAAGGATATGCTCTATTTCCTTTTTGATTAATTGATATTCACATGTTCATGTTCGTATTTGTCTTTTTCACAGTTTTCTGACTATTTTTATCACACTAATCTCCAAATTAGTGCCTATATAATTACAAAAAATTCAGTTGTCTTTCCTTAAAATACATTTTTCTCCTCTGAGGGTAAGTGAAAACTATATACTTAGGTTCCAGTTCATGGGTTTATTCCAAACAAAACATGTAAACATGCCTCTCTGGTTAGTGGTAGATGACAGTAGATAGATTCTCTCAATAAGACACTAGTATTAATTTTGTTAGGATACCATCAGGAAAAAGGTCCATTCAAAAGAATGGTGCCCAGTGGATCTGCTAGGCCGGTTACATTCAAGGTAGATGGGTCAGCTCAGAAGGTTATGGAAACCGTTTCCGGGGATTGAAAAGGGGCAATCTTAAGCAATTTCCTTAAAAGGCACACCATAATAATGGGGGCTTAGTGTGAAGAATTTTGGACAATATTGAAAACTGTGTTGTGATAAAAAGACTAGCAAAGATGGCTGAGGATATTTTTCCATCGTTACAATGCACTTGTTCATTCTTTAAGGAGAGCAATGTTGGCTGTGAGAATTGCATTGGGAAACCTTACCCTGTCCAACTTATAGCCACTTCACCTTTCCTCTTTGTTTCCCAAACCCCAAGCACAAGATTTGAACCCCATATGAATGCCAAAATTTTTCACTTGATATTATATAAAATGAAGAGTGTGGACTCTACTGGGGGAAGGTTTAATTAGGTGGAAACACAGATGGATGGAGGATATGCCAAGAAAAAAATACTCTTGATTTGTTTGTTAATAAAGGTTTTAGTGATTTTGTAGCAGACCTTTATTTTATGATGGTACATTGAATATGCTTTGTTTATTTAATATTATTTCATAATACTAAGACATATATATGGACAGCTTAATATTTTGGATGTCAAATTGGATAATAGGTTTAATGTAAATATTCAGCAATGTTAATTATTCCTGTTAGCAATGTTGTCAGTTAAAATTCATGTTGTTTAACAATTTGAAAATATTTTCCGCTACTGAAATTCTGAAACTTGCTCCATCATCGTTCTGCTAGTTCCAGCCACACTTTTGGAATACAGACCTTGCTTTGATAGGTTCGTCTAAGAGAAAGTGCTGGATCTAAAATTTCTACCACTTCCTTGCTTGCTTCTGTCAGCACCCCAGTGTTGGTGTTTTGTATTAACACTGTGAAAAGAATTTATGAGAATAATTAGTTCTGTGTTGCTTATATTAGAATTGGTTATCTCAATTCTTACTTGGTGGGAGGTGCATCCCCTGCCATCATTTGGCTTCTGGTACACAGCTTTAAATTATGTGGAGGAGAAGATGATTATAAATGGCTCTTTCCTGTGGTGTCCCTTACAATTCTTCCCATAACAGAGTCTCATATTTCCCTCACGATTATCTGCTTGTTCTGCAGATTAGAAACTAGGCTCCATCTGATAGTCAAGTTGCTAGGGACTCTGTACAACATCCCTTGCCTATGGCGAGGAATTAGACTTGGTAATAGACAAACAGCTTTAATCTGTCATGATTTTTATTGCACAAGTTGATTAGCTATGAAGAGAAATTTCTATGATGATATCTTTTTTTGATTTTAAGGAAAACACTAATAAAATTCATATTTGGAGAAGAATTGTGTAGAAGCACTAGCTAAGATAAATTTGGTAGAGAAAAATCTACATGGGTAAAAATTTGGATTAGAGTATAATACTTCTAACTTTCATTTTTGTTGGTGAGAAAATACATCATGTTTTTGGCTGTTTGTGCAGATAAACCACATTTTATTGAATCTTTGACTTCTAGTCTTATGATAACTTTTCAAGTTCTTAGTCTTTTGCCTATTACCATATATACTCAAGTATAAGCTGAACTGAATATCAGCCAAGACACCTGCTTTTACCACAAAAAAACTGCATTAAAAAAGTGCTGGAAAACTTGGCTTATGCATGAGTAGATATGGCATGTGCCTGCTGAGTCTGAAAAGCAGTTTTGGGCTATGTAGTAAAAAATAAAAAATGCCACAGAAACATTGACTCAGGAGACAAGCTTTCTCTAGAAATAACTTGAATAACCATTCGTGGCTGCAAGCAATTTTTATGGGTAATTGGTACTTTATCCTTTTATTCTAATTTGAATTAACCATAGGATTCTTCTGTGACTAACATCCTAGAGGTGAGAATTATCATTCTAATATAATAATTATAAGGCAACAGCTTTCTGGGTCATATTAGATTGAAATGATCTTAGCAAGTCTGAGGCAGGACTATTTTAAAATTGGGGAGAACTGGTATATCTTTTGGGGAGATAATAAAGAGGATGAATATGAGAGGCATCATGTTGAGCTAAGATCTACTTCTACTGCAATAGCCATATTCTCTTCCATTGCATAAATGCATTTTTATAGTCTGCAACACTGATGTGGACAGTTATCTCCTAGAAGTGCCCACTCCCTGTTGATTTGACTAATAGACTCCCTGTCTCAGGTCAGAACTTTAGATAGTTTTAAGAAAGACAGGCAGGTTAAGGTAGAGGTTTCACTTCGTGTGAGAGTTTTATGTTTTTGATCAGACATGATGAAATAAAAGATGGATATGTGGTTTGATCTGTGATTTACTTTATGTAGAACGCATGCTAGTGTAATGATTATGTTCCTTCACAATCAGGCAATTCTATTTTTTAAAAATAATATTTTATCGACAACATCTTACACCTTCCAATGTATCCATTCACACACAAATCTGTGGTTCAATCCCCTCAGCTAGGGTTGTTTGATCTTGGATGGTATCTGCCCCTCCCCCCTTTCTCCACAGTCCTTCCCCCCTGCACCTTCAGGCAACCACCACTCCTGTCACTGTCTCTGAGGGGTACTCTATCTTGACCTTCATGTGCCAAGTGATCTTAAATAGATAAATGAACATACACAAATCTAACACTTGGATCTTTGAGGTAAAACTAGGCAGAGGAGGACATGTTAAAGAACTAGAGGGTAGTGAATGTGGTTCATCAGTGCCATGTGGCACCCTGGCCCGATCATCCATGCCATGTGGCACTCTGGCTCAATCATCTGTGCCATGTAGCACTCTGGCTCGATCATCCATGTGGCCCTTCTGAGAAGGACTGACCAATCATATTCCAGGTGGATTGTTGGTTTCCATTACATCCACTCCCTTTGATATAGAGTTGGTTTCATAGTTTGGAACTTTTGATACCTCTTCATGTTATTCTTAACAATCATGAAAAGCATCATTTCCTCATTTGTCTTTCTGATCTTTCTTAGTGTTTTAGTCACTAGTAATCATAAAATCATTTTTACTTCATTTTATGCCATATATACCAAACCATCGATACTAAAGTACTAGTTTCTTTCCTACATTATTTTGAGATTGTTTTCACATCTTGGTAATAGATAATGCCCCCCTTCTATTCTTCTTTACCTTTTCCACATTTCCTCCAAAGGCTCTGGGGACAGTTCAAATAACTATGGACTTGGCAATCAGAATTTAAGACTTGGTTTGCCATATGAAGCGTGGGTAGGAAGAATGGGATATTGCAACATGGACCTGGAAAGGGTGCAGGACACGAGATGTGCATGTGGAGGCTGGTTCTAGAGAGGTGAAAGGAAATTCTTCTACTGGGAAGATTTCCAAAATCTTGAAAATAGGGCTGAATGACCATAAATGAAACAAAATAATTTACCAATGTGGAGACATGAACCTGACAGGTGATATTTCCATTTGCGATGAGATAGATTGCTCATCTTATAGGATCACTCTGAGTCAGTGTTGACTCAATGGCAGTGCGGTTTTTTCGTTTGTTTTTATTGACCGGAGGAAGATCCAAGAGGTCCCATTGATTCCAAAGCTCAACTGCAAAAGTTCCCCTTGCTTGACTGTGAATTCCCACTCTCCGCTGCAAGCTCTTTCTGGGACTGGATAGGTGTGTCCTCACTAGGTGGTGTGGTACTACTTCTGATCCTCAATCCTCTATGAGGATGCCATTCCCTGCACACTTTCCTGCCTTGGTGCAAGTTTCACTTGCTAACTTTGGTTTAGGAGAATGGAGTGGGGAAGGGAGAAAGATAATGGGGAATGAGAGATTTGTCCTATACACGAATGATTTTCTTTTAAGTGAATGTTTTACAACTATATGCACACATGTATTTCCACAATGACAAGATAGCAGATAGTTTGTGAGAAAGACTGGAAACCACTCATCTATGCAATGCATGGCCATTTTCCAGTTTCAAATCTGGACAAGGATTGGAAGCATCTCCAAAATTAGATTTGGTGCAGGTGCTCTTTTGGGTTCCAATATTTCTATTATAGTCTCTGTAGTTTCCAAAAGAGAACTACTTGGGTTTAAAATATTAAAAACTCTCATTCTTGTATAAGAGATTCTAGACACATGGAAAAGTCTCTTCCCGTCCACTCTGAGACAGTGGGCAGATGGTTCACACCACAGGAGGCACTGAGATGCTGTTATTATCATTCCATTATTAGCTTCTAAGCCACAAAAAGCTAGCCATCTCATCTTTTTGTTTTGGTAGCAGCACATATTCAAGGAACAACAAGGAAGCATCCAAAATAATTGAAAAGAAATTTAAATATTTCCTACTGTTTCTTCTAAAGCAGCCAAAGGTTCATAATTGCATGCCACACAGTAAGCTTTCTGAAGTATTTATTCCTCATTTCTCACTTCCATACACAGCGACTGTCACAGTACTTTCTCTTCTGCTTGCATAAGGTAGTTCCTTTTTCTAAGTCAGGTCCATTAGGGTCCTTGTATTTCTTCCTGTTTCTCTCTGGGTCAGGGTTCTGTTTAGCAACCGACCTCACCTTGGGCAACTGTTTAGTTTTCCTGCTTTCTCAGTACTCTATGTCTGTGTAATTTATCAAACAAAGAAGAATCTGATCTCTTGGAAGGGTGGTGTGGGGAAGATCCAGGTGATTGCAAATATCCCACACAATAGTTTTTATTCTATCCTGGGGAAAGTAAGTTAGATCTAAAATATCGTTGCACATACAAGGGGACTTCAAAACTTCATGGAAAAATGGAATTAAAATGCCATGGGGATTTTAAAAAAAGTAGATTTTAATGGAACCAGAGGTATGCTATATTAAGAGCCAAATTAAAAATAATAATTGTCAGGATGGAGGATACAAAATCATGAGGGGTAATGTTGGGTAGAAGAGGAGCTATTCCAGATCCTAGGAGCCACTGCTCATGATCTTGTCTGCCCCTCCCTGGAGTCCATCTTCTTAGGGCCTGAACAGAGAGAAAATGGGCTAAGAGAGGCTACATTGAGGGAATTGTTTTGAATGAAATGAAGTAAATTGTGCATGTAATGCTGAATGTCAAACTAATGATCTGCTTTTTAAACCTACACCCAATTCACAATAAAAAGTATGAAAAATGGAATGTTCCACAAACATGTCAAAGTCCTCTGGTTCTGTGTAAAGAAACACTTTATCATACTGGATAGTTGTCCATTTACTCCTTCTCCCTCTTTTTTTTTTTTTGGTATCTCTCTTGAGCAGTGAAAAACTGCAACATTCCTCTGGCATTGTAATTCTGTAAGTGATGAATCTCCCCTCTCAGGTTGGCTGTTTGAAGAGGGAAATTTGTGGCCCACTTCAGTGATATGGAGCTCACTCTGTCTTCACCTTAATTTTTTCCTTTCACCCCAATCTTAATTTATGCTAATTTGTGTTTATCTATCCTGAGAAGTTACCAATATATATATATTTTTCTGGTACAAGTTGGTATATAAATACATCAATAATGATGAGTAATGAGGTATCAAAGTTGATATAGGAATACATAAATAATGACAAGGAATGAGGTATCAAAGTTTTTTTACACAAATGCAGATTTATCTTAATTCTGTAGAATTTAATGGTGCAAGTGGTAAGGAATCAGGTAGTTCTCCTAAGTATCAAAGTATTCATCTTAACTTAAGAGGTAAATTAGGAGAGCGAGTCTCACCTTAGGTGGGATAGAAATGCTCCAATAGTCTGAAGGAGAAGGTAAAAAATACCATAGATTATGTTGAACTTTTTGTTACACTGATCTCAGGTTCTAGCGACTATCACTGATCAAGATTAGAAATGGTCTATTTCTTGCTTCATTTATAGTGTGCGATGCTTTGCAAGCTGCTACCATGGAGTAGGAACTCAATCATTATCTGCACGTGCTTGATTTTGCAGTTGAGTTTAAGGAGACCTGCAGGCTTGATGGGGAATAAATACCCTGAGAGATGCTAACCCTAAGGGCAGTGGTTTCCATCCATCATTGCCTCAGTGGGAGAAAGATGAGGGTTTTCATTCTGGTAATGAGTTACAGCCCAGAAGCCCAAAGGGCAGTTCTCTTCTTCCCTATGAAGTTGGTAAGAATCAGGACAGATTCTTTGACAGGGTTATTTTCTAACCTTCTCCAGTCAGAGAACTTCCAAATATACAATAATGTACGAGTAGAGCTCTTAGTTTGAATCCCTGGGTGCCACAAAATGATAAAACACTCAACTAGTACCAGGAAGGTTGTGTTCAAACCCACCCAGTCCATAAACATATATAAACCATAGATGCGTGAGTGTTATTTGGGCTTGTGCAATCCATTCTAGAACAATCTAAGAGCAATGAGCTCTTATGGCAGGCCCTACTAAATATTTGCACACATGCAGAGATCACTGAAGATATAAATTCTGTAACAAAACGTGGCTAAGAAATCACATGGTGCCTGGCTATCAGAAAGAATAATGTCTGGGTCTTAAAGATTTGCCTTAAACCAAGCAGCCATCTAAGTGCGGCATCATCTAAATCCACATGGAAAAAGCAACTCCAGCCTGCGTGGCCTGAGGATTGGAGGACTGTAAATAAAAGTCCAAATCTAAAGGAGGGGATATGAGTTTAAATTGTGAACACTGGGATTGCAGAATGCTATGGACGCCAGTGGAGACCCAAAATCTATTGCAAGTGCCCTCACACTGACAAATTCTCTCTGAATATAGCCCAGGGCCGTGAATAGCCTTGTAATCAGACGGAGAGGATTGTAAAAGTCAACTATGGCAAATGGAGTTAGATTTAAGTATAATACCTTATAATTTATCATTCAATCTTCTTTGTTAACCCATTTTAAAGTTGTTTCAGTATTACATATTTTCTGATTTCTTTTATATTGAGATTTTCTATGTTTTGTCTAGTCAGTTTTTGCTCTTCTTGTTTGTTCTTTTGTATGATTTTCTGTATATGAAATCCAGGATAGATAAATCTATACAGACAGTAAGTGGATTAAAAATTTCTAAGGGCATGGCAGGGGAGAGTGAGGGGGTGGGGGAATTGACAAAAATGAATACAAGAAGAAAATGTTCTGAAATTTACTATGGTGAAGATTACACAATTCTTAATGTAATTGAATTATTAAATTGTATGATATGCAAAGTTTATGCCAATAAGAATATTAAAAATAAATAATATAATTTAAAAAATAAGAGGTCTGGAAATCTGCTACGAAGACATTTCAGATCTGAAAATCCTATGAAGCCCAGTTCGGTTTGGACACTTGCCACCATGAGTTAGAATCAATTCAACAATAACAAGCAGATCTAGATTAGGAGTGTAAAGTCCTTAAAAACCATAGACCATATTTTTACTTGAATATGATTCTGTATTATTGTTCAAGCTAGTTTCTGATGCCAAGTAGAGGATGAACTAATGTTTTTTATGAGACCATATCTAGTAGTGGTGAGACTTTTAATTTGCAATTGGGAAAATGAAATCAGGTTCCAACTCTGCTCCATTGTGACCAAACCTCTTTGAATTTAGTTGCCTCAGTCATAAGATAGGCATAGCAGTACTTTCTCCCAAGCATTGTTGTGAGGGTTAAACATGAAAATGAAAATAGAGCATTGTTTAGATTGCCTGGCATTTCCCTGTTGAAGTGAAAATGAAGAAAGAAATGAAGACATTATACTTTCTAGAGACTTATTTATGGAAAACCAGCCAATATATTAAAATTCAAGCCAATTGATTTTAATAAGAGCTTACATTTATTAAGAAATGTAACATTAAGTCTAAATAATAAGTACAATGATAAGATTTACATTCAATGTTTATGCTTTTATCATCACAGTGCACTGTCCCTTATGGAGCTATTTATGATAAATGTACAAATAATAAAAACAAATATGCTCACATTTAGCAGGTGCTGAGAGCTATGTTGCCAGAAACTTGAGCTTAATTATGTTGTTGTCTGTTATTTGCCACTGAAAATTAAGGGTTCAGCCTATGAAAAGCCCCCCATGTGTATCAGGGCAGAAATATGCTTGTATAGGGTTTTCAAAGCTGTTACCTTTTCATAGCAGATTTCCAAGTAACCTCTTTGTGCCTATTACAGACTTATAATAGTTTACTTTAAATTTATTACTATTTTAATTTGTTTAATTTTTATGCTCATTGCTTTAAATAGTTTTTAAGTGATAGAATGTATTCTGAATGAGTAAAATAAGTGCAATTTCATCAGTGAATCTGAGAAACATCTCATCAAAGGGACAAACCTGTGATGCTGGGTGAAATTAACCTAACACCAAAGGACAAATATGATATGAAACCACTATTACAAAAATTAAGAACAGGTTTTCACAATAAAATAAACATTCTTTGTTAATGAACAGAGGTGGGAATGAAAGGAGGAATAGAAAAGTGTTAATCTGGATGAAGAGAAAGGAAGTACTCAGTGAAAGAGATAAAGACAGGAAAGTCCTTTCAAGAGTGCAGGGCAACAGATCCATAATCTGTTAAATACAGAATCCTGCCACAGTGGGGATCTGAGTAGACTGAGTAGATTCTTGATTAGACATCCAGACTGAACAGGTGGGAAAGTGAGAGTGGGAGTATACCAAATGCATATATAGATTTGACAGGATATTTATATATAGACCTTTGTTGCAAAGACATCCAGCACATGGTTTGAGGGGAAGTTATAGCAACTTTTAGATAAAAGCCAATCAACTTGAGGGAATGAATCCCTGGGTCTGGAGACTCAGGAGTACTGTCTCTGGGGATACTAAAGCCAATTAGCATAATATCATTAAGAAGACCATGTTCTACCTCCTAACTTGGTAAGTTATGAATCTTAAAACTCTTAAAAAAATCTTAAAACTGGGATCTTAAAAACTCATGATCAGATATCTAAAGTGGGGAAATACAAAGGCAATAATCAATCTGGGAGATTAGTGGGCCATGCAAACATCTGTCTCCATAAGTCTGAGAAAGGAGAACCAGATGGCGACTGGCTACCACTATCAATTTCTCTGCAAAGGATTACAGCAGAAGGTCCTGGATAGAGTAGTAGAAAAATATGGAACAGAATGCAAATTCATAACAGATGCCGGGCTTACTGGTTGAGTATATACTGGTGGAACCCCTAAGACTGTGGTCCTTAGGTCTGAAATTGAACTCAATCATGTGGTAGAAAACCAACCATTTAACTTTTAAAAGGATAAGAACACAGTTCAGAGGGTTAGGGAAACAGAAGTGGAAAAAAACCCAGGAGGAAGTTGGATAAGGGGGTTGTAATGGATGCACTGTATCAGTACATAGGACTTATTGAATGTAAAGCTATAATCTTTTCTGCAACTTTCAGTAATGTCACAGTAAAAGTAAAAATAAATTGCTTAGTAGGCTCCGGAAATGCTTTGTCTAGTAGGAACTTTGAGTTTACATGAGGAGGGTTTTTTTACTTATGGAAATTATTGTACTACTTTAAACAGTTATTTCAAGAGTTAACTAGACAAAATATCCTGGAATTCTTAGTATGCTTTGGCAGCTGCCAAAAATATATTTCATAATGAGGTTTAATTAAAAGTTGGAATGATGAACAACAGTATGGCTTCTACATAAGCTTTTTGATGACCTACAGGTCATTGGATATTTTTTAATTTAAGTAAGCTAATATAATTAAAGTATCAATGCGTCACCAAAGAAATTATAAAGAACACCTAAAGATGGTGGGTAAACACACATCTTGATACTGATATTGTTCCAGTTGATCCCACTAGGGAGAAAGCAAAATAAAAATAGAAAGACAAGTAAAAGGAGGAAAGAAGACACTCTGCATATCTTTAATTCTACAAAACACTGAGGACTTTCAGTTTTTCCCTTGAAACTGCTTATGTAAAAATGACATTTTGTAGAATTTTCACATATGTGTAGGAAATGTGATTTCCATACAAAAAAATCGCATGTCTACCAGGGATTGATTGTGGTATGTGGAGTTGGAGATATGTTTAGTTAAGTCTTTGTGTCAATACCTATGATTCACTTTTTACTATTTTCAGAGTGAAATAAAGTAACATTTGATCTTGCTTTATTATAAAGCATTATAATGTCTAGGGGAAGGAAACAAATTTTAGGAGATTATCAATTAAAATAATTTCAAAAGGCTGTGAAACATAGTATCTACTTCTTGATACAGAGCACAAAATAGAGGAGATTATTTGAGCCAGTGCAACATGCACTAAACATCTCAAAGAATAGGGCACTGAATTTCTGGACAAAATTCTGCCCCAAACTTGCAGTGTGACCTTTGGCAAATCTGGGTGTTATGTTAGTTCTCTTACAGATTGTTTAGCTTTGAAATCAAAACATTTTATGAAAGTCTTTCTCCCAGGAAAATGTTTTCACTATGTATTTGGACTATAAATTGAAATAATGTTCACTTAAAATACTTTAGAGATCTTCCATTCAAATTTTGAAATTTTTGAATTTGCACAAGGAATTCATTATTTCATGAAACAGTGAGTTCTTGGGTCCCAGTGGTTATCAACCTATGGGTTATGATTCCTTTGGGACTGCTCCATTCATAACAGTAGCAGAGTTACAATTATGACGTAGCAATGAAAATAATTTTATGGTTGGGTTGGGGGTGGTGGTTTTCACAACAACCTGAGGAACTGCTTTAAAGGTTTGTGGCATCTGGAAGATTGAGAACCACTGGAGAACTATTGAAACAGAGATTCGATACTCGTTGCCCTTGAGGCCATTTTGGCTTGTGGGTCGGTTCATAGATGTGTGGCTTGGTTTCTTAGACCTTTGCGTTTCTATGACTCCAGGTCTCAGTATGATTATTCTCAGTTATCTGTGTTAACCCATTTGAGACAACAAAGAAATTCCAAAGGAAAAGAAAAAGATATGTGAGTCGGATGTAGCTCCTTAAAGATTTTTCTCCAAAATTGGAGATGAAAAGATGGTTCCTGTTACAGTAGTTGCTTTCTCACTTCCTAGCTGTTCCCCAATTGGCTTACTTTTAGTGTTTTCCAGAAGTATTGAAACATCTGTGGGTATTGTCATCTATTCCATTCATTCAGACATCTGAACATATTAAAGTTCCCCTTAAAACTCATCTTCTAGTATTTCATGAGCATGATAGGAGCCATGGCACATACTCGTGCTACTCATAAGATAGAGATATTTTAGTACAAGCTTAAGTGGTATTTGTTGAATTAACTTTTATTTGTACATAGGATCACTTTGAGTTGGAACTGATTTGATAGCACTTAACAACAGTAGTTAAAAACGTTTACATGGGGCTGAGCCCCGGTGTCGTTGTGGTTGTGAACGAGACTGCGGCCCACTGGGATAGAGGTTCAATTCCAGCTCCACGGAGCAAAGGCTGGGCCTCCTACTCCCACCACAAGAGGGCAGTGATGCCCACAAAACAAAACAAAACAACAACAACAACAACAAAAAAGCGTTTACATGTAGCACATGAGGCAGACTACCATGGTAGAATGGCCTTTTAGAAGATTATAGTGAATCTCCAGGCATATTCTTTTATTCACTACAAGTTTTATTGGCACATAATTTGCATATCATAGAACTGAATAGTTCAACCATTCAAACAATAGGTCAATCATTCAAACATACCAAGGGTGAATTATACAATCACCATCATATACATCCTAGAGCATTCCCCCCCCACCCCATGGTTGATTTGCCCCCAGAAGAAGCCATGCAGCCACGATCAGCTCCAGTCTTCCCTCCCTGTGACCCATCATTATTTACTTCCCCTTCCTATCACCCATCCCGTCCCCCTATATTCCCTATAGCATCTTGTATTGGTTATTATAATTGCACATCCACTCCTACTGTACTTCATGGCTGAAAAACCCCACAAAAAACCATGAAAAACAAATGGCATAAAGTTGCTAAAGATAAGATCATCTTAGTATAAAGACAAAAAATACAGATAACTCATGCGAGAGAGAAGGCCTCCATCAATATTCAAGAAACCAGGAAAGAAGTTTTTTATATATTTTTTAATTTTCATTTTTAGGAAAGAAGTTTTTGTAAAGGAACATTTAAGAAATACTTGCCCCCAGAGCAAATTCAGAACATGTCTATGGGAAGGTCAACTGGCCATGTATGGATTTCTATCCAGTATGTTCAATGGTGTCTGCCTGCTGCTGAGGTTGTTCAGAACTCTTGCCTTTGGCTGAAGCAGATCTGCCAGCAGCTCCTTTGATTATATAATTTGAAGATGGGTTTTGGGCTCCCACTGCCTCCCATAACCTTCTACAAATTGGGTGTTCATAAGTTTAGCTCTCATACTCTCCACCATATTTGAATTTTGTAATTGTTATCTTTGGATCACATTAGCTGGTGTGCGTCTTCTGTGTGGACTTACTTGATTACTTCTTTAGATGGCTGCTTGTCTGGATAAAAGCCTTTAGGATCCCAGTTGATATTTTGATTGATAGTTAGGAACCATCTATTTTCTTCACCACACTTTGCCATAGCACCTTATCTTCAGTCATCATTTCATGAAAGTGAATATTGAGCAGGGCCATGATGTAAGAACTAATTGTTCTTAAATTGAAACTGGGATTTAATGTGAGCCCAGAACTTCTTTCTGGATCTATGCTTTCAATTTTTTGATTTTTAATAATTTACTGTAGCTTGGTTCTCAATACATTTGTCACACCATTCCATAGTGCAATCATATCAAACATAATTGTGCTCTTGTTTCCACAGTCTCTGAACATATTTTTCCTTTCTAGGATACTTGATGTTCTTTCTTACTTCTCTCTCCTATATTGCACCTCCTCCTCAATTCTTTTTTTCTTTTTGGCATCACAGCCCTCTGGTGGTCGTGGGAGCTACCCAGCACTGCTCCTGAGAGCTGCCGCTGGATTTGAACCGCCAAGCCCGCAGACCGCAGACCCCCACTCAACCACTTATGCCACCAAGGTTAACCCCCTCCCCAATTCTTTGCTATGTTTTCTTTCTCCACCCTTGGGTTACATTTACTGAAAAACAGAAAAATAACAGCTTCTTGAGGGTGCCCAATGGTGGCTCGCCTCTGAGACACACTCTAACATACACAAACGCAAACAAAATATAGCAGAATGGCAACCACAGGATCACCGGAACAGTAGGCATCTCAACATGGCTTACAGGGCGATCTAGTAGCATGATCTTGTTTGTCTGCAAACCTATAACACCCCACTCCCTGCACAGGTGTCTTCTGTCTCCTCAGATACTGTGTGTTTTCCGGCTTAAGTCCTCAGGCCACAAGTGTGTATGATGTAGAGACCAGGTTACCTCGTGGGATTCCTGCATGGAGTCTCCATGATGCAGCCTCTGGGGCATGCTACATATCTTCAAGGTGCACGACTCAGTGTGCCAGCGTTCTATGGCCCAACTGGGACTCCCGGGACACCCCCAATGCCCTAGGTCCATTCTACCTACTCTGTGCAAGCCACCATACACGGTTCCCATTTACTGCTTCCAAGAGCAGATTTCCTTTGACTTTGTTTCCTCCCATTTACAGGGGCTGTAGAATATCCTCTCTTTAGGAATAAAATCATACTTCTTACATTATGTTTTAGATTTCCTTAGACATGGGAATTTATCTGCCCCACTTTGAATGAAAATAAATTTTTTAAGAAATCTATTCCTAATGTCTCTTGAATTCCAACCAATTCATCATCTTCAAACTGTTAGAAAATATCATTTTATACAGAAATCACATTCCTTTGATAATTCACACATGGATTCTGTTATTTCTTGTGTTCTGTTGGCTCTGAAGATTAGTTGTGTGCTTCTTTCAAGAGTCAAATGCAGGATCCAGATACAGAAGCAAAAAAGTTGCCCAAAAGTCAAAACAGGTCTTCTTGCCTCAACCAATGCTAGTCAGGAACTAGAGAAATAGCTTTGTTGATGTGTGGTTTTTGTCATTTAGCAGATCATACCTTCAAAGAAACCAAGGTTGGTGTTTTCACTCACATCCTTTAGTACAGTCTAAAGATACTTCCCACCCCCAAGGAAACACAAGATGTAACTTGGTTCACATCCTCAATTAACCAAAAACCAAGTCACTGCCATCAAGTTGATTGTGATTCATAGTGACCACAAAGGACAGGGTACTCTCCAAATGGGGCAATGATCACAGGAAGTATGATTAGAAAAGTCCATATTCGTTGACCACAACCCACGATATTACATTGGCCTAGCAGTGAGGATTTTCTTTTCTTTTTTTCTTTTACATTGAGTTGTAATCCATATTGAAGACTCTACTAATCACAATATCCCTCTCTAGGGTCTTCCTGACAGCATCTCCAAAGATTGTGTGATGAAGTCTCACACCCTCTCTTCTAAGGAGCATCCCAGCTACATTTTTTTTTTCAAAGACAGATTTGCTCTTCTGCTGGCAATGCCTGGTGTTCTCAGTATTTTTTGCCAAAATCTTAATGCCATTGCAAATGGCAAATCTTGTTTATTCATTGTCTAGCTTGCATAGATATAGGGGGCCATTAAAAATGTTATCACTTGAGTAGGTGTCATCTTAATGACTTCTTTCCTCCCCGACACTGTATAGAGGTATTTTGTCCTATGTAATGCATCATTTATGTAGTGTATATAAAACATATATGAAAAATACTTAAATATACTTTCAGTGTTTTTTCCCCACAAAGGTCAAATACTCTATGTAGGGGAACCAGGCACAGATTTTTATGCAGCTGATGCATATGTAGGTGCCTAGTTAAGTGAAGAAGCTCTGTATTGTCAGTGTGACAGAGGACAATTGAATATAATTAATGGTAATAGAAAAGTGTGAGATGGCTAAAGTTTTGAAATATATCTCATAATTTCTTAGTTACTGATTCAAGTTGTGAAATATGTGTAGTAAATGGACTTAATGTGTTACTTATTAGTAGCAACTAAATGCATTTTACAAAGCATTTAATAATTTCTAAAGTGATTAGTTTTCTTTTTGTGGAAAGAAAAATACTAATATCTAATTTAATAAACCTTAAATAATTTGAAAACACTTTTCACTCCAGTTTTCTGACATTATTCTAAGTAAAATGTATTTGTAAAGTATTAAGATTAGTGGCTGAGCCCCAGGGGCATAGTGGTTGAGTGCGGGACTGTGGCCCACGGGCTTGGCTGTTCAAATCCAGCAGCAGCTTTCCAGGAGCAAGGCTGCATAGCTCCCACGACCACCAGAGGGCAGTGATACCCCCCAAAAAACAAACAAAGTATTAAGATTAGAAATTCAAGTTTTAATATGAAATTATTTTGACAGTAGGGTCATTATTAATAGGAATCAACTCAAGAACAATAAGTTTAGTTTCTAACTATAGCATTTTCCTATAGACATGTTTCCTTTAGAAAGAGTTAGTTACCACTCTTCATCATTCAGACAAATTTCCTTTCTTAGTGGCTTCTCATTTTCTCCTTCTTAATAGCTACTCATTGTCTTCCTTCCACTTTTTATACACATATTTTACCCTCAAGTTCATAAGTTTTTCATTTCAGCAGCAATCTCAGAGGTTAAATCTGTATAGATCTACTTGAAAACCCGAATATATTGCATCTACTGGGACTTATATAAAGTTCAGCACAGTCCTCTTTGTTTATGTACCAAACAGAAATCTAAATTAAAGTATGCAAGACTGATGAAGATATGTGCTTCCCTTGAGTAAGAGGGCTCTTTTGTCTGTGCATGGAATTGCAAACATGCCTCTTTCATTTTAAATGCAAGTCAAAGAGCCTTGAATTACACCACCAGCTCAGATGGCTCCTTACAGAATCAAAAGGCATCATACCTATGGGCTCTAACATAGATCTCTGAGCCTTGACATATATTGAATTTTCCTGATCAAGGATGTAATATCTTTGAAGGATCCTGGCAGGTAAGTCAAGAATGGCTTTTCCTGCCACTAACTGTGATTGTTCTCTGTAATTAAACTGCTTTCTCAAGTGTTCCCTATCGAGGGTTTCCAGGATTTTTTACTATGCTAGTTTCTGATCAATAGTTTTTAGTTTGTCTCTCACTCTGTGATGAAAGAGTGTGGCTGGGCTTACCCATTTCTTTTGTTTACTATTTAACCGACTAACCAAAAGCATAAAGTAAAGCAGAATGTGTGACTAGTGCATCAGTTAAACGAGTGCCACTCTGTAAACTACGCTGCTCACGGAGTACCTGGTGAGCTGTAGGGATGAGGCTCGATAACCTTGTGGACCTATTCTTTCATCTCCACGGAGGAAGAAACCCTAGGAAGCCACTGTCTGATGAGATTGATGTACTGCTCATGATACTTGTACACCTTCATTTGTGTGAGTGGACATTGACTCGTAAGATGGTTCCCATGGCCCTCACGTCAATTTCCACCCTATTCTCTGTTGCTGACGTCTACTATGAAGCCTGGGAGAGCTCACTGCTTACATGCTCAGCGTCCCTTGCAGGAGGTTAGGACCAAACAAACTTCCTTAACTTTTCTTGACGTGTGGTCTTCCCCCACATATAAATTTTGTTTCTATTAAAAGGAAAAATATTCTGCTTTCTCCCTTCCCCAGTCCCTTCTTTTTTGGGATATAGTAATGATGCCTGGATCCACAGTAGCCATTTTTTTATCTCAAGACTATGGACAGTTGGTGTTCTTCTTCGACAGCCATCCTTATGAATTTGTTCTGAGAAAAACAGCCTTTGTTATCCCCAAACATCCATATATATACAAGACCATGACTGCTCAGTGAAATAGAGAAATATGTTTTTCATTATAGCAGGTATCCTCAATTTTAATAAAATTGTTTTTGTGGGCATCACTGCCCCCTGGTGGGATCGGGAGGCCCAGCGTTGCTTCTGGAGAGCTGCTCTGGATATGAACCACCAGCCCTGTGGACCGCAGTCCCACACAAAACCACTACACCACCGGGGCTCAGCCCCTCATCTTTAATTTTATTATCAGACAATTGTCATACAAAGTGATGAGACTATTCTTTTTTGGGGCTGCCATGTGCATTATAGGACTTTAGTGTTATTTCTGGTCTCTACTTTCAAGATGTCAGTAGCATTCTGAAGGTGTGACAGATAAAAATTTACCCAGATATTGTCAGAAGTTCATAGAGGAAGGTCAGGCATAATTTATCTGCTAGATTATAGTCCAGTTCCTCTGATTTACCATGAAGAAAATGGTCCCTCAGCTAGTACAGGGCCGAGCTAGCAATAGGAATCAGCTCTTCTGATGTCTCCTGTGCTCCGGTTGTAACCATGGAAACCAGGTAGTCATCAAAGTCATTTTAATGATTGGGCAGGGTAAAAGAAAAGTATCTTGGGGCTGAGCCCCGGTGGCGTAGTGGTTGTGCGCGGGACTGTGGCCCACTGGGACGGAGGTTCAATTCCAGCAGTGGGGCTGACCCTCCTACTCCCACCACCGGAGAGCAATGATGCCCCCCCTCCAAAAAAAAAAAAAAGAAAAGTATCTTGAACTTCCAGTGCCAAGCGTTAAACAAGTCTCAGGGACAGATGCTTCTAGGAGTTATATCCTTAAACAGTCTCATTCCTGTGCACATTTAAGCTAGTTAAAGAAAATATACTTTAAGCCATGGTACGAACGCAATAATTTGTATATTTGGTATTTGTGGCAGTCATGTGCTTATGTTAATATTTTATGATTGAAATGTAGGGGTGGAGTCTAACCTGTTAATCTGGAGACAGCCATTGAGTAGCCAATGAGGCCTCTATGTGGGCATGGCTTTCACCTGAGACTTCTGGGAAATCTCGTGATATTTCCCTCGTGAAGATGAGAAGCTATCTTCCCCAGTTGTTGGGAGTTAGTGTCAGAGACGATGAAATATGCACAAGATAAGATGGCAGCATCTGAGGAGCTGAAGAAGCTAGAGAAGAAGCCAGTTTTGGGAGTTAGAGAGATGATTAATCACGGACAAGACTAGCTGGCAGCGTTCAAGAAGCAGGAGGAGCCAGCAGAGAGACCACACAGCTTTGCCCTGATGGAGCCAGATCTCTGAAGCTGGGGGCAGCCAGATGGAGACCTCTGCCAGCGATGAGTTGCTTCTGCTGTTGATGGACCCTGAGCCCTGAAGGCGAGGTGCCCTGCCAGCGGCGGGATTCTGCACCCACTGACCTGTAACTTTATGAGTCTGAAGAAGACTTTATAGACTGATTTCAGGTATATGGGTTAAATGAATTATATATACATTTTCACATCAGTTTTGGCGCCCCCTCTCAATCCATTGTTTACTCCCCAATCCCCTTCATGTTACCTTGCCCCCCCCACTTATAAACCATTGTATCCATTTTAATTATATTTAATCTTTAGCCATTATATATGGGATAACACAATATAACATAATTGTACATCTGCTGTTTCTGTGCTTTTTAAACTGGGAGACAACAAAATCAGACAGATGAGACAAATATAATAAAATGAAACAGAAAGAAAAAATAGTAATAATGTAGAGATAAAAATTAAAAATGAGTAAGAGTAAGTGTGGCTTATGTCATGTGCTTATGTCAATTTCGTGATTGAGATGTAAGAGTGGAGTCTATCGTGTTAATCTGGAGACAGCCATTGAGTAGCCAATGAGGCTTCTGTGTGGGCATGGCTTTCTCCTGATAGGTCTGGGAAATCTCATGATATTTCCCTCGTGAAGATGAGAAGCTATCTTCCCCAGTTGCTGGGAGTTAGTCTGAGAGACAATGAATCACAGACAAGACAACATGACAGCATCTGACAAACTGGAGGAGCTGGCGGAGAGACCACACAGCTTTGCCCGGATGGAGCCAGACCTCTGAAGCTGGGGTGGCCACATGGAGACCTCTGCCAGCGATGAGTTGCTTCTGCTGTTGATGGACCCTGGGCCCTGGAAGCGACAAGCCATGCCAGTGCCGGGATTCTGTGCCCACTGACCTGTGACTTCGTGACTCAGAAGTGAGATTTTATAGACTGATTTCGGGCATATGGGTTAATATCGAACTTATGACTTTGAACTGGACTGGGCTCAATGTCCTATTCCTCTTGTATATAAATCTTTTCCTTATATCTATGTGCATGCCTCTGAAATTTTTTCCTCTAGTCTACCCGGACTAACACAGTAAGAAATGAAAAAAACCACTTACAATATCTAAAAAGTCAGAAAAGAAATTTTTGTCATGGAAAAGTGATGAATATTTGGGTCTAGAGCAAATTTGGGTTGCTTCCGAGGCAGGTGAACTGACCAAGTGTCATAGAATACTATGGTTTGATCCGTTTTAGAGCATCCGTGCCTGTGGTAGAAGGGATCTGCCAGAAGCTTAATCTTACTCATTTATATTTTCTACAATGCCTTTCAGTGTTCAACTGATGGATAATTAGAGAGGTATTACGTTCCGAGGAAGGGTTGCTAAATTATACCTCTTATAAAAAAATTGGTCTGTCTGCTTTTGTCAAATAATCTTTTATTGGAACATAGTCATCTGCTAACTTTCTGTCTGTGCTGTTTTTATGTAACAGCAGTATTAGTGAGTGAGCATGACAGAGACCACATGGTCAACAAAGACTATAATGTTTTACCTGGTTATTTACAGGAAAAATCATCAAGTACTATTCTAGAGTTCTAAGGAAATCTTAGAGATCATTTAGTACAGAAAGCATACATATAGATTCTTATTACTTCATAATTTTATAGAAAAAGTAACAACCGTGTAACTCCTATGCAATTTTCTCTTTTTCACTGAATACTGTGTTGGAAATATTTCCCCTTTAGTGTACAGAGACCTTCCTTATGCTTTATTTGGTAACAGCTTCATAGTATTCAATTGAATAGAGGCACCAATATTTGATTCATTAGTCCTCTAATATAAATTCTAATTATATTTAATCTTTAGACATTGAAAATGAAATAACACAACATATGACAAAATTGTGTACATCGTTGTTGCCGTTAGCTATCATCTTGTCAATAGTGACCTTGTGCCCAACAGAATGGTACACTGCAGTCCTACCTCATCGTCACTATCACTCCCATGTTACAGCCCATTGTGTCGCCATGACGTCATTCTATCTCCTTCAGGTCCTTCCTGTTCTTTTGCTGCCACTTTACTTAATGAAACATGATGTCCTTTCCAGAAACTTGTCTCTCCTGGCCTGTCCGAGGTATGAAAGGTGTCGTCTTGCTTTCTTGCATCTAAGGAGCACTCTGGCCTTACTTTTTTCCCAAATGGATCAGTCTGTCCTTGTAGCAGTCCAAGGTAGTCTTAATATTCTTCTCCAGCACCACAATTCAGAGGCATCCAGTCTTCTTTGATCTTCTTTAGTCAATGTAAAACTTTCACATGAATATGAGCCCATTGGAAATAGCGTGGCTTGAGTGAAGTTCACGTTAGGCCTTAATGTAACATCTTTGTTTTTTAATATTCTGAAGTGGTCTTGGGCAGCAGATTTGTCTAATGTAATTTGTCTTTTGATCTCTTGATGGCTTGCATATATATATATGAATATGTCAGTGAAATAAATACCATATATAACACACACATATATACCTAGATCCACAATTAATATTTATGGAAGCAACAGTCAAGAAACTGAAAGATGTTTTTCATTGGGCAAATCTGCTACACAAGGTCTCTTTAAAGTGTTATAGAGCAAAGACATCACTTTAAGGCTTAAGGTATAGCCAATCCATGGTATTTTCAATTGCCTCATATGCATTTGAAAACTGAAGAGTGAATTAGGAAGATTGGTAAATTGATGTATTTGAATTATGGTGTTGGTACAAAATATTGGAAGAACCATGGACTTCCAGAAGAATGAACACATCTGTCTTGAAGGAAGGAAGTACACTAGACTGCTCCTTAGAAGCAAGGATGGTGAGACTTTACCTCGTGCACTTTGGGCATGGAGAGACCAGTTCCTGGAAAGGACATCATGTTTGGTAAAGTAGAAAGGTAGGGAAAAAGAGGAAGACCCTAGATGACATGAATGACACAGTGGCTACAGGAATGTGCTCAACAGGACAACAGTTGTGAAGATGGTCCAGGACCAGGCAGTGTTTCCTTCTGTGGTATTTAGTGATCCTGTAAGTTGGAACTGACTCCAAGGCAGCT